>BSSO01002873.1:0-17973 GCA_030267885.1 Mesembryanthemum crystallinum
TAACGGAACTTTTAACGCCGTTAGGGAAATAACCCAAAATGAGACGGTTTTCAAAATTTCAGGTACCCAAAATGAGATTATTGAAAAGACAGGTACCCATATTGCAATTAAGTCTAACGCCGGGTACCTAAAATGAAATTTTTCCTATAAATAACTCATAAGTGTTAATTTAGGACTGATAAAGGTTATGTTCATTTCAAATAAATCATACATACTATGATGCTGAACTCAACTGAAATAAATTGAAGATACTAAAAGAGGAGAATGACAAAATAAACGTGATGTATATATCCAATCAGAGAATATGAAATGTATGTAATTTATACCCATCAAGAACTTATAAAACGGGGGTCCAACTTCATGGGGATAAACATAAGCTATCAAATCAAAGGGCTTTTCAGTTTTCACAATGCATTTGATCCAAATTTCGTGGGAGAAGTAAAATCAGACAATGTGCCATTGAAGATTCATGAGAAGCAGAATAGATATTCATATAGTTGTCAATTGAAGAAGACAAGGACATGAAAAATATTAAACTGTCTGAAGTAACATGATAGATAAGATATGGTCCTAGTACATATGCAAATACAACAATATACTATGTTCATTTGTTGTATGGCGCCGCCAATTTGGGCTTGCTTAAATCTATTCAAAATCCACTTGTATGATAGTTTAAATATCATTGCACTTTGAGCTATGACTGACTGATAACTTCATGATCATACTTTTCTTTATTTATTTTTTTCTGTGAAAAAAACAGGGGAATGGAAAAAAGTTTGAAGCATTTAAAAAAGGAGAGATCAGAGAGACTTGTTTAGCGAATGAAAAGAGTAAAGATAAATGGAGAGTCATAGGGACCCAATAACCCAAACAGAAACTTTCTTCAACTCCTTCTCTGTTGCTGGTTTCTTATTGGGCAAAAGGGATTAGTGAAATTATGGAAAAAAAATAATAGTGATAAGAAAATTAAAAATGAAGAGGCACGCATAAATTGACCATAAGGCACTTGTCTTAATGGTTGTAGGGTAATTTTCTTACTTGGAGGTTCCAAATATATGCATTGGTTGAGTGACGTTGTTGTGCACCGATGGAGTAATTGAAATCGAGGATAACTTTATTTAGTTTAAGACTTATTTTAAACAATTTAGGGTTACATTGAATCTTGAGAGTATTATAGATAACTTTATACGATCTGAAAGAAGGATGACTTTAAACAATTGAAGAATTACTTTAAATAATTAAGGAGTTATTATAAACGGTTTAGGGATTACTTTAAAAGCATTATGGATAACTATTAGGCCCAATCACCAATCTAACAATAAGACGGATGTACCTAATAATTTGTTGTATTAGTTTTTCGCTATTTACCGTATGAGGTAAACTTAGTCCTTTATGTCTTTCTCTACAATGTGGAACATAAATAGATGGATCTCAGGTTCATATATACTAAAACATCAAAACATGGATATAGGTTATACCATGCTGTTTTTTAGTTTAAAATGAGACACAAAAGGCTTTAGAAATCCAACTCTCAAAGTCTTCAAATTTTTCAAGGAAACATTTTAAAGTCCTTGGTTACTATTGGTATTTTTCTTCTTTTTTTTTTTTTTTTGGGTAACATACTACTAGTATTATTATATTAATACTGGCGTCTTTCTTTTATACTTTTCTTAAAAACTATTACCCTTTCTTTTTGATTCATAAAAACTTGTTAGATTAGTTCTCTATAAACGTCAAAGCAGCATTTGGCACATTTATATGATGCGTCTCAATCAAAATAATCCAAGAGTAAAAGTAAGCGATGGGATTGATTATGCAAAATTAATCATCCAACCAAAGGGACCTCCAAAATGTCATGTATAGTTGATCTTATTAGTTTCTACTACTTTTGTGGACCAATTTTCACATCATTACTTTGACCATATAAAAAAGTTAACACATTTTTGCTTGTTTACAAGTAATTGTTTGATAGGGAGAACTAAGTCTGCCACTCGAGTCTGGAGCCACATCCTCCCTACAGATAATGACACCTAGCTAATTAATTATTGTTATCAAAGAAACAAAAGTTTATGTAGACTTCTTTATTTTATATTGCCTTGTCCTCATTGTTGAAAGAGAATCATCATCATCTTATGAAAATGAGATGAAAATGAGCGAAATTTGTTCTACTTGGCTATACTGATTTCCTCATTCCCATTTATACTTTTTAATTAAGCTTCACTTCATTTAAATTTTTAGCTAAATTCAATTTAGTTCAACATGATTAAGTTAAAATAAACATAATTTTACTGTACTAATATAAAATTGTAAACACCCATCATTGCCACAAATTGTACATTAGTTATACATAGCATACCCAGTTATATTTAACTACTACTCCTATCAAAATTTGATCTTTCCAAATGAAAAGTCAATTTCTATAAATTTTCCATCAATGATTCAAGTGATATATTGATTCAAAATATGCAAATATACATATTGACTTTATCTTTTAAAGTAGTTGTAAGAAATGTAACTTTTATAGTTTAAGATAACGTATTATTTAAACTAAAAACGGTCAAATATCATTCTTGAACACCTCAAAAATTAAACTGGGAAGGTCTAATGCGGATGTATGGGATATATTTTATGTCCGCTTTAATTAGTAGGAGGACATTTCTAAAGACCATGTAGGTTGGAGATTGAGTGTGTTTGGTATAACTTTACACCCTCATCCCCTCTTCTTTTCAACTTTTAAAATTTTGCAAGTATAGTAGGCCTTATGGGGAAGGAAGAGGAGAAATAATCTAAGCTAAATAAAAAATGAACAATATTGGCAGTAATATTTGTCATTTTATATCTATTTTGGCCAGAAAAGTATTTGGGATTATGGTTAGAGAGCACCAACAGGACGGAACTAACTAATAAGGGGGTTTCTTCCAGCAAATTTTTTAATTGGGGATTTTTCTACAAAGAGTGATACATAATATAGGGGATTTCAAACAAGATTTCCTAAAAGAATTCTCACTTTAGAAATGAAATAAATAAAAATAAAAAATAAAACTTAAATTAGAAGATGATGGCTCTTGGAGTTGTTTAGTAAGTATGCTGGGACTTCCTTGTGAGTAGGACATTTGGAGTAGAAAAGGTAAGTGAAGTAAATAAGGGTGGCCATTAAAGATCAGAGTGTTAGGATGAAAAGATGTTTGAATGGAGAAAATGTCATATGTTTTGTGAATCAACAGTGCATTGCACAACACTCATTAGCTCATCCTTTATGGAAAGATGTAGGACTGCAGTTACATAATTCCCCCTTACTAGTACTGGTACATTCTTTCATGTCACACTCCTTCTGCCTTACCCTACTAGTGAAAAAGAGTTTCACTTGCTTCTTTCCACTCCAGTTCCTCACTCATGCTAAAGCAAAGGAAAGGGAAATTAACCAAAGGAGAAATAAAGTTCAATAATGATGATTATAGTATATAGGACTGTAGGTAGGGCACTGCTCCTTTNTGATAATGTACACAATATACAGTACATATATGTGTTCTCTTATTGGTAGGAACTTGCTGTTGCCAAAGAAGTGAACTTACATTGCTTCGTGGATACTATGTTGCCAAAAACTTGGTTATTTCTAATTAGTAAATATAATTCATTAGATTGAAACAATATACTATAGCTCATAAAAATATAATTAGTGATTATTCTTTTAACAATCTTCATTTGACATAGATCAACATAATATTTATCCATTTCTAACAATTGGACACGGTTATAAGTAAAAAGATTTTACCTTTGTATTGTAATACTATATGTCATTAGATGAACAATATCATGTCACTAGACATCTAGCTAGAAATAAACTCTTGAATGCTACTAACTCATTGTCTCGTTGCGGGCCGAAATAAATGTATCTAACAAACTAACATAATGCTAAATTTAGATCTCTTCAATACACGAGTTAAAATTCTTCCTAAAAAGAGAAGCAAATTAAAAGGATGTCAGAGTGAGTACCATAACTTCTAAATCGAGCTTTCCGACATAGATTTTATTATGGAGTATGAAGTAGTAATTAAGTAGCAAACTGACCTGTAAGACTTGGAAGTTGAACACAGAGTGAGTAAAAAATCAATACTCACTTACACTGTAGTAGTATTAGATTAGATTAGATTAGATATACAGTTTAGTTAGAAACAACGTACTACTACTTATTTGAGTATACATTCCATAATAGAATAAGTACAGTATACAGAGTATTTAAAGTTTGTCTATTATAGAGTATCAATCAGCATTAAGTGTATGGTAGTTTGATTACGTTAGAGGTAGTAAATTTGTCTGATGGTGGTTGGTGCTCTGTTTTTCTCTCTCCTTTGTCTTTCACCACAGCCTCTCAATCACTCCACTTATCCCCATTGTTATGACTCACTTCCTCCTATCAACACCACACAAAAAATGAAATATAAATATTCTAAAAAAAATTAAGAAAAATAAAGAGAAAAGACAAGGAGATATTTAGAATTTAATTTAGACAGGGGACCCTCCCCTGCCTAACTTTTTCTTCTGCTTTTTTATTTTCTCTGTCCTCCTTTTTCTACTTCTTTAGTTTTTTTTTTTTTTTTTTTATCGTCGAAATTAAAGAGAGTAGGGGCTATGGTGGAAGTAGACGTTTCCTCGTTTTTCAGCTGTTTCCTTCATCCTTGCCCCTACTTTGTAGTACTGTTAGTTCTCCATTTCCTCGCTTTCTTATCTCTCATTATTATTGTATTGATTTTTGATGGAAAAAGCGAAAATTCCGATAAGATGGTTGTACACTCGTTTTATGATCGCGTGCAGGATACATATATGAGTATGATACACAGGTGTGAACTCGTCTCATAAGAGATTTACTGTTTACAAACTTCAAAAGAATCAAATAAATATTTATAAAAAGTAAGAGTTGTAATCGTCTCTAAACTTCGTCTAATTATAACGTTGATGGCTTGATTCATATTAATGCCACCTTCATAACCATAAGAACTATAAGAAAGATATCTATATTACTACTCAGAGATGCACTAAGATTCCAAAAATCAAGAAGTGTTCTGGTTATTTGGCGTATCAGTTTATTAGTTTATCACGATCGTATACTTATCAAGTAAAGTCTCAACCTAAAACCAATTGACAATAAATGTATGCTCACGTAGTTACAAATCTATTAAAAGTTTTTTACCTTTATCAATTTGAAACATAATCATAAAGTTGATGGTTCCATTCTTAATGGATTTATACCAGCTGATTAAAACTCAAAAAGCTAAGTTGGAGACTCTATTCTCATACAAATATTTATGAATTTACTATTTACAAAGGCACTTAATTTTTCTTTTTGGAACTGGGCTTCTCGATCAAACGTGCCTGCATCTAATGATTTGAAAAGAAGTGATTGCTCTTTTCATTCGATGATCTTTATTTAAAAAACAAATCTTTTAAAATGATATCCATCTCAGGTACCTCACATAACTTTCAATATCTGATAGAAGTAAGAAAAAAAAAAATTATTTCAAGAGAGAAAAAGAGCCTTCTTTCTCAATCAATTGCTTTTCTTACATAACATAATAGATCCCCCATATAAGTCCATCTCCTTGTCAGAACCTCCAACTCTCTCTCTCTCTTTCTTTCTCTCTCATCTAGTTTAGTATTTTTCCCCAAATCAGTTGGAGAAGTTGCAGATATCAATTTCTGACAGGATCAGCAGACCACAGTCAGATATATTACAAAGACATATATGTAAGTCTAACTCCCCCTCTCACCCTCTTCCTTTTGTGTTATTTTTGCCAATTTTGCTAACATTTTAGATCATCATCATCATCATCATCATCATCATCATCATCATATTCTCTCAACTCTCACCTCATCTTTTGGAAGCTATGTTATGCACTCTTCCCTAACTTCTTAGATGTATAAGCTTTTAAGCTTAAAACTTTTGCTGCTACCCTTTTACAGAGAAGTAAGAGAACCCCATTTTTTTCCATATGCTTCTAGTTTTCTAGATCTTTTTCCCCTGTACTTTGTCTTTCATTGTGCAACTTGATGTTCTGATCTATATTATTAGTATTATTCTTGCTTAATGTTCCATTAATTTTTTTCCAAATTTAATTGTGATTATCGTTTCATACCTTTTTCAGGGTACATCAGAGACAAATTAAAGAGAAAAAAAGGAAGACATTTTTTTTTGGGTGTTAGTATCAAATTCCACATAAAAACTAGATAGATCAGCATCAAACCATGGGAATAAATCAAGAGCTTTTGATGCTCAGCTCAGGCCTTCTCAGCCAGTTACAATAAGGAGAGAATTTCATTTCTCCATTGCCCCTTTATACTCTTTTTAAATATCTATATATATATATATATATATAGACTACTATCCCAAATATACAAAGTTCAGGCATTTTTTCTTTTGTTGAATGATGGGAACATACTTTCATGGTGGTTCAGAAATCCAAGCAGCTGCAGCTGCTGCTGCTTCAGGTGATAATAACCACCTACAAACACTTTACCTCATGAACCCTAATTACATAGCTGCCTACTCTGAAGCCCACCACAATAATCATCACAACCTCCTCCTCAACCACCACTCCGCCGCTGCAGCTGCGGCCCCCAACGCGCTCGGCCAAGGAACTATCTCCCACACGCCGCCACATCAGCAACAGCAGCAGCAGCAGTTCATCGGCATCCCGCTTGCCGGACCACCCCACACCGACAATAATAATAATAATCCGGCTGATCATCTGCATGGTCTAGCCGTGTCCCGGGTCCACTACAACCTCTGGAACCCCACGGTGGATCCCAGCCCTACTACCTCCACCCAGCCCGGCCCGATCTCCGGGCCCAATGACAGCATGGGATTCCGTAGGCCCGGCCCATCCCAGGGGCTGTCCTTAAGCCTGTCTCCACATCAGCAGCATAATCCGGCAGCGATGGGAGGCGGGAGGGACGACGGGAGGATGTCGGTAACGGTGGTCGGGGGTTCATCATCGGTGTCGAACGGGGTGCAGGGGGTGATACTGGGGTCCAAGTACTTGAAGGCCGCTCAGGAGTTGCTTGATGAGGTGGTCAATGTTGGGAACTACAACAAGGATGGGGATGGTAATGGAAAAAATAATGGGAAGTCTAGTGGGGCCCACAAGGAGAAGGCGAAAGCCGCCGCAGCCGCCAGAGAGGCGGTTGCTGGCGAGGGGTCGAGTAGCGGAGCTGGGGAGGGTAGCAGTGGTAGTAAGAGGCCGGCCGCCGCAGCTGAGCAGTTGAGTACTGCTCAGAGGCAGGAGCTTCAGATGAAGAAGGCCAAGTTACTCAACATGCTTGATGAGGTACGAGTATTATTTTACTCATACTATCATGTTTGCTACTCTAAAATTACTTTGATCATCTAATTGATTCAATTTCCATTCATGAGTCCAAATTCGACCCAGAAATTAGGGATAATTAGTTTATTGACTTGATTTCTTAATGTTCTTACGTGCAACAATCAAAGACTTACTCTGCTTTTAATTTGCATCAATAATTCACACTCCTAGCTACTTGCAACAGTTATTCACTTTGACACTATTCCATCTCCAATTATTACTTTTGACTAGTATTCTTGTAATCTTATCATGCTATTAACACCAATTGGATATTTTTTTTTTTTCAAAATTGTCACTGGCAGTTAAGCCTATATATATATGGTTGTATAATTATTTAGCCTTAATCACCTCAAATAATTATATGTTTGGCCTTAATTATTATAGGTGGAGCAAAGGTACAGACAATACCACAGCCAGATGCAAGTAGTGGTATCCTCCTTTGAGCAGGCAGCAGGGTTTGGGTCAGCAAAATCCTACACATCCCTAGCCTTGCAGACCATCTCGAGGCAGTTCCGGTGCCTCAAAGACGCGATCACGTCTCAGATCAAGGCCACAAGCAAGAGCTTGGGAGAAGAGGACAACAATGCTGGTCCAGGTGGAAAGCTCGAGGGTGGTGCAGGTTCGAGGCTGAGGTTGGTTGATCACCAGCTTCGCCAGCAGCGGGCCCTACAACAGCTAGGGATGATGCAGCAGCACAATGCTTGGCGGCCCCAGCGAGGGTTGCCTGAACGTGCTGTGTCTGTTCTTCGGGCTTGGCTCTTTGAGCATTTCCTTCACCCGTATGGATTTACTCACACTTTATATACTTCCTAAATTAGTTGATTTTCTTACATTTGTTAAGCGAGCTTCCGTTTGGTGTTTGGTGTAGGTATCCCAAGGATTCAGATAAACACATGCTTGCTAAACAGACAGGGCTAACAAGAAGCCAGGTAACAACATAGCTTGCACCCTATATATTATAATTCCAGTTCAGTTTTGCAGTTCAATTTTTCTCTCATATTGCTACTTATTTTGATCCGGTTTAGTTCAGTTCAGCACGATTCAGCTGAATTGAGCATATCCTATGGCTAGCTTTACTTTACTGTTTCATTCTCCTTTGTGTGTTCAATTGGTTCATGATTGTTAAATTGATCAAATTAATTGAAGTAATATTACACTATATTGAGCTTGGGCTACGTTGGTTGGATGCCATTCTCACCTCAAAATATTATACTATCTTGATAAATAGAATAGCTTAGCTAGCTAGCTTGCGTGCGCTTAGTGTGTGGTATGGTCAAAATGACTCGTCATGATCTTTTTGAATGTCATTCACCTGCAATTTTCTCTAGGCTTCAGGGATAATGAAGGTCTATGTATGATTCTCTCTTCTTATTTCTTAGCCCTTGTTTTCAAGAATGTGATTGTATGTCTTCTGTTTCTAAATGTGATTGGTGTTCTAAAATACGTTGTAGGTGTCAAACTGGTTTATCAATGCTCGTGTCCGCCTATGGAAGCCAATGGTGGAAGAAATGTACTTGGAGGAAGTGAAGACTCAAGATCAGCAACGCAACGGATCAGGCAACACCGATGACACAAACACAAACACCAACACCAACACAAACACAAACACGACAACCACCAACATTGACGACACTCCCTCCAACAACAACCAATCCATCTCAAAACAACCTCATGGTCCCCCACAACACGACCACCACGATGGTGGTGGCATAATCCACCACCACCAGGCCGATCACCACCACACGACCACCAACGACATGATCTCCAACATGTCAGCCATATCAACAACCTCGTCTCAACAAGGCGGCTTCACCCTAATCGGCTCAGCCTCCGACATGGAATCCCTCATGGCACGGAGCCCCAAGAAACAAAGGAGCGGCTCCGACATGCAGAACTCCCCTAGTAGCATCCTCTCCATGGACATGGAAATGAAGCCCCCTGATCACCACCACCACCACCACCACCACCACCACCAAACCAACAACCGAGATCAAATGATCACCAACAAATATTCAAGTCAAGATCAACAAATAAGCAACCATGGATTCAACAACAACAACAACAACAACAACCCCTACATCAATGTCCACGAGATTGGGAGGTTCAACCCAGACCAGCTAGCGGCCGCGCACCAATACCATGGTGGCAATGGTGTCTCCCTCACCCTCGGCCTTCCACACGGCGACAACGGCCTCTCCCTCTCCGGAAACCACCAGCACAACTTCATCCCTAGCGGCCAAGGGATGCAGTTAGGGAGAAGGCTCGATATGGGACCCACCGGAGATCAGGGTGGTGAATTTTGTGGGATTAGCATGGGCCAACCTTCTCATCCTACCAATGGTTATGAAAGCATCGACATTCAGAATCGCAAGAGGTTTGCTGCTCATCAGCTCTTACACGATTTCGTAGCTTGACGACGGAAACCTTTTTTTTTTTTAATTTTTTTTTTAAATGAATTGAGAAGGGCCAATCAAACATCTAAAGATAAGGAATTAGGCGCCTCTCAAGATCAGACATGGTTGATTTATTATTTATCAACAAAAAAACAAGCAAAACAAAAGAGGAAAAAAAAAAAAAAAATTGAATTGGGGAGATTGGTATAGGGTCATATACATAGGGTTTATTACGCATATATCTAGTGAATTGCAATAGATAGAGTAGTAGGTATCATTGGGATATGCAATTGCTATAGCTAGCTAGATATGAATTACTGTATGAAGTAGTGCATATTTATGTGTGGTTGTAATTTAGCTATATATAGTGAACTTGAATTTGTATATATTTCATGTATGGTATTGTAGTAATAATATGGAATAGTTTGGTGAATTTGGATGTATGTATGTGTGAGCTTGGGTATTACTACTATGAAACAAGCAAGGATCATTTATGATTATTTGGACAAGAAATAATTGTACGTACGTACGTACGTGTACGAGTTCTGGCCAAGGATCTGCATGGGAATGTATACGTAGATTTATTATATTTTATTTTAGTTGAATATAATATTAATACTCTAATTATTCTACTAGTACTATATAATGGTCTATGGCATTATTGGGCCAATTGGGGCTTCACAGTTTACAAGAAAGTGTGTGATGATCTATCATTGGTGCTCATTTGTAATAGGAGTATGATAATAGAGTAGTACTTGATACCCTCGTGGCCTGGCTTAGCAAAGTAAACATTATTTTTATCATATTCAATTGCCAAAACCCAAAAGCTTCTTCATGGGTAGAGTTGCTACTCCATTAGAGGCATAATTGCTTTTCTATAGTTGTGGCCCGTAAATTCATCCTCTTTTGCTAGGTCACTTATTCATCAAGATGCCTAGGTGAAATGAACTAAGTTTTGCTTTTAGGTGAATTCTTTATTTGTGTATTTTGTTAGCTTCTATTTATTTATTAAGGAGTTCAGTAAAGGGGGAAAAAAAAAAGGAACAACTCATGGAGCTATGATAAAAAGAGGCCTTAAAACAAAACTAGTGTTAATGAGTGATGTACTTATTTAGGCCCTTTTTGGAGTGGTTGCCAGTTGCCAGTTGCCAGTTGCCAGTTGTCAGTTTTTGGTTTTGAAAAAATTTTAACTCTTTGTAGAAATTTAATTTAAAGCTGAATTTTTTTGTGTTTACAGTCCCCTGCTTCATTTTCAAAACTGACAACAGAAAACTGAAAACCAAAAAAATTGGTTTTAAGTTTCCAAAAAAAACTAAAAATTGGCAACTGGTAACCACCCCAAACACGGCCTTAGTTTTGAATTTAGGTGCAAACTAATTAGACACCCGGCAACTAATAATTTTAGTCCTAACTATTGCATGGATCTATTGTATAGACTGACACTATTGGGTAACTCTTATTTTTCAAATTGGCATGCCACTCTCATTTTTAAAGTGGTGACAGTCTTCATATTTTTGTTTTTTGTTCTTTTAATAACTAAAACTTTAATCAAGATTTTCACATTTTTTTACCGTGAGGTTGAATTTGTGATATGAAATACATCATCAAATCAATATAATTCCACAAGTACTTTAATTTTGTACCATACGATACTCATTCTTTTTGTTTTTTGTTCTTATCTTATATCTTCCCTTGTCATGCCTGTATTGTATATCAAAATACAATTATATAATGTATACAATGAGCTTATAACCACTATCTTATCATTTTTTTCAGTTTACATAGATGTTCATCAAGTAAATAGCACGACTAATATAGAAATTGACAAAAGTGATTTTAATTTTAGTTTGTCCAATTTTACAATGAATATGTATAGTAACAAGAGAAAATATCTATTAATAATAGTAGTGATGAAGAAGAGAGTTGACCTTCCCATAAAATTCGCATTTTTTTTTACACCAATTTGATACTTAAAGACAGTTAAGGTATCCCAAGTGTTGGAAAAATTACGAACTAACACAACTATAACGATAATGATTAAGGAAAAATCAAGTGCAAGAAACTAAATAAACACTACCAAATTTCACGCACTAAACTATAATCTACTATTAATAATCCAGGAAAATTGTCACCAACAGCAAAAAGATCAATCAACAAGCAAACAATGTTTACTTTAATAGAAACCCTAATGAGTTAAGTACTCTTACAAGTCCCCAAGAATCATCATACCTGTCGATCGATGACGAATTGGGAAGACAAGTCATTCCGGTGCCGATATTGCTTCTTGATGATCTTCAACCAACATTGTCTTCGCCTCACACCTCTCCACAAATACTTATGTGAGTTGCGGAAAACCAATCGTTAACTTTTCTATTTGGCTTGAGCCTACTCTCACCTGCACACCTATGTTTACTCCTCAAGTAAAAACTAGTGGGCCATAAACAAAAAAAAACCCAAGCCAAAAGAGTCCAACAACACAAACTTACGCTAAGACCAAATTTGATGGTTTCCAATTCCAGTTCCCTTTTCCTTTTGTTTTTATTTTGTTGTGTTCATTTATTTTTTATTTTTTTTATCTAGTAAACAACATTAAAATAAAACCAACACCAACAAATTAATTTATTTGGAATTTAGGAAAATATCCCAAGGAAGTGAATGAGGTAGGAGAGGTCTGAATGAGTTTAGGCTGTGTTCAGTTCTAGAAAATGAAACAGTTTTCATTTATATGGATTTTTTATTCTTGGTTGTGGTTTTTGATAGATTTGGGTTGTTTTCCGCGGTCTAGTTATAAACTAGATAAAAAGGTTTTCTTACTTTCAAATTGAGAAACACTATCTTGAACATATTTTCTGTAATTATTGTTTTTTTTTCTATTTAGAAAAGTGGTTTATTTTTATTTATATTTTTATTTGAAGACACCCTTAAATGTCCCCTCCCGTAAAAAGATGTACTACTCCTATTTGTTTTCTTTTTTTTTTTTTTTGGTGTCTCGTGGTTAAAGGGCAACTCCGAACGCACGGCATTGGCTGTTCTTGATGTATGAGAGGAAAAAAAAAAAAAAAAAAGTAACATCTCACGAGAGAAATTTGAAAAGAAAAAGAAAAATCTCTTTATGAGTTAGAGATCCAAATCTTACAAATTAGGCTAAACGGGCCCGAATCATTTTTCATTGTAATCTATGAACCTTTTCAGGTTGGAAACCCAGCCCAGATGAGGCCCAATATCTCCCCAAAAGTGAAAAGTCCCAATAGCAAACGTAAGCCCGGCCCGAACACTCGTCTCTCAGTAAAGACTCAAGAATCAAAGAGTTCAAGACCCCTCTTTTTTTTGTTGTCGGAATTTGCTGAGTTCTTGCAAACGAAGAAAAAAAAAAAAAAAAAATGGAAGGCGAAGCAGACAAGAACTGGAGCGAGAAATTGGAAGACCTAGTCGAAGCAGGAGACATCGACGCTGCAATCTCTCTCCTCGAAACCCTAATTTCGAACCTTGAAACCCTAAATTCACCCGATTCTCAGCCCCAATTAGCATCAGCGCTGCAAGAATTGGCCAAGCTCTACTCATCAAAGGGTTTCTCTCTCAAATCCGATGATGCTCGGTCTCGCGCATCCGCCATTAATGTCCGCTCTCTCCACTCTCTCTCTCCTCATCCGCCATCATCGTCAGAGTCAGTGTAACTATCCATCTCGTTCAATCTCTTATTTTCTTTCAATTCGTTGAATTTGGGTTTGAATTTCATCATCTTGGTTTTTATTTCAGTGCAATTTCTGCCAAAGAAGAATCTACATCTTCTCGTTCAGAGAATTTACTTGCCAATCATGGTATGTCTTTCTCCTAATAAATTTAAATCTTATGATGAACTCCATTTTATGATCATAACTACGATATGTGATCGAGGGATTTGATGGAAAATGTGTTTAATTGGTTGGTTCTAATTGCAGGGATTTCTGATACTTGTACAAAAGGATCACCAATTGACAATGTAGGCTCCAATGAACATTCAGATGATGGTACAGTGCGTTTGCTTTCCCATATCACCATTAACAATTGTGGTGGTTTTAAAAACTTTTTTATCTGCAAAATTGGTTAAAAATGTAATCTGTTTTTTCCTTAACTGGAATATTGTTGCTTGATTCTGAAGTGACATCAATATTAAAAATCACCTTTGGTTTTCTTTATGCGACTTAAATACTAGTGCATTGCATCTTTATCACTATAACTGGTATTCAAGTTGTGTTTGACAAGATGAGAAAAGCTAGATTACAACTGATTGACCCACTAGTTTCTTCCTTCGTTTATGTAGAGCTGAGTAAGCAATAGGGAAAGGAACGAAAGGTAGATTATAGATTGTAGAAGCTAGATTTTAGAGAATAGTAAAGGTAGTTTCTGTCTTTTAGGAAGCTAGTTAGTAGTATTATTCTGCATTTAACCTTCTTATTTTTTGTCACTCCTAGTATTATTAAATTAAAAGGACAGGGTTAGGTGCTCGTCATGGTGCACCAAAAGTACACCCTAATGAGTAAAATGTATGGCGGTGGATAAGTTAAATTTTATATCACTCTAATGAGTATAATGTAAGGTAGTGGATAAAGTAAAATTTTAAGATTTTCTAACAATAAGAAGAAATATTTGCTCACTGGGGATACCTGCGGGTGGCCTAATAGGGGTTTTGTCATATTGATGCCTGATTTTAAATACGCAAGGTTGAAACTTGAGTAAATCAAGTTATCAAGAACGAACCCTTTGTGGTGATCTATAAATGAAACTAAAAGACACTTTTTTGGTTATTCGAGGAACGGAACAACACTATTTATGGTTTTATTTATTTAAGGAACAAAATAATATAGAGAGCTGTAAAAGATAACTAAGAACACCCCTTGAGTCAATTGCATTGGGAATTCTATGAATGGTAACATGTGAGAGAGCAAGTAAGTTCCAGAATTGAACTAAAATGAATGCAATATGAAAGCAACGACATGATTGGGCTTACAAGGTAATCATTCTAATAGGGTATGCTGACATGCGTGTAAAAAGTTGTAATAATAATAATAATAGTAATAAAAAAAGTAATTAGCTACTAGACTTATTATTATCACTGGGCTCGACATAGAGCCATTAGCGCAACTGAGAAACGTGCATAGGAATTATTGTAAGTATGATCTTATAACTATATGTCTATACCATAAGCCCTTGCATTGCAGGGGCATGTAAGTAGTTGTTATTAGAAACGTGAACATGATTCAGAAAGATAAGTATACGGGACAAATATAATTAATGCACTTTCTAGTTACAAGAATAGAATAGCAAAATTGTCAACACTTATCTTTTGTTAAAAACAAGGTTGGCTTTTGGTTGGGTTAGGTGCATCTTACCCATTCTGATGGATATGATATGTGAGATAATATAAGAATACTCAACTACATTTTTGTATACATATTTCCAGCAACAGGTTATTCAACTTTGATTATATGTTATGATATAACAACAAATTCGTGCATCGCACGAGCTTAAGATCATGCTTATAAATATTCCTATGCACGTTATTCAGTTGCACTCATGGCGCTACGTCGAGCCTAGGGATAACAATAGGTAGCTAGTAGCTAATTACATTTATTATTATTATATATATTATTATTATTATTGTCATTGTTACCATTTTTTACACGTGTTTAAGCGTGCCCTAGTAGAATGATTATCTTGCCCAATCATTTTGTTGTTCATACTGGATACATTTCAATTTAGTTCAATTCTTACAACTTACTTCTTCTCTTACGCGTTACCATTCATTCAATTCCCAATGCAGTTGAAATTAACAGATCATAATTTGATATTTTAACCTTCCAATTGTTAATTAAGTGGGTAGTCTCCTTCCAGTGTCAATATCTTAACCAATAGGGTAGTTACGGAATTCTTACTAGCATATATATGCAACACCTATTAAGTTTGCTACATACCATGCAACTTTTTGCATTAATGTTTGCTTGTGTTCATGTACCATTATAGCTCAAATTTAAACTTTTATAAAGAAATTTTGATGTAGTTAATTGAACAATTATCTCCTCTATTTCAAGTGTATGTACAATTAATATTAAGGTTCAATAATTATTTGGTATATGAGGTTGATGTACACGTGTCAATAAAACAATGTTTACTTCCATTTATACATATATATAATAGATTGTAGAACAACACTTATTTAAACCAATTTATTCTAAAATAATATTGTATTGGGACAAGTGATTTTTTTTTTTTTTTTTGTGCTTTGATTTAGAGTTATCATGGTCTTGTCCTATAGTAAATTCTTTTTCACCAACTACTCTCCAATAGAAATTGCTGACATGTTACTTTTTGCGCTTTCTCATATATGTGCGTTTAATATTTTAGTATGAGAAATTATGAACTTTTATCTGAACTCATCTGTAGCAGTTCTAAACTAGTAACCATTAAATGATTAATTATATTGCTGTAATGGTGTATAGACTGGGAGGCTATAGCGGATCGTGCACCAGAAGAGTTGCTCTCTCCACAATGCCTGCCAGAGGTGTCGAAGCTTTCACTGAAGGATGAGGTGAAGGGCCCAAAGAGGCGTGGAAGGGGAACCTTCGCGTATAAAAAGCAGGGATTGTACAGTGATCAGCAAGCTGAAGACTCTATTTCTGATGACTTAACGGATGAAGCTGCTCATGATAAACCTGAAAACATTTCAGGAGCTAGAAATTGTGAGTTGGATTTAAGTATGAAATATAATGATCTTTTGAGCGTTGATGGTGTTTTATTGTGGTATTATATATAATGAACTTGAGCTGTAACAACTACCTGAACAATGTGAGTTCAATGTAGGTTTTGCTGGAGTAATGTGATGGTCTGCAGCATTAACTTTTGTGTACAGTTGGAAATTTATTTTCTCTTGTTTATCTTATGAGCATTAGACTTTGAGTAGTGACCTTGTTCTACATGTACTATTCAGTGGTTTGGAGTATTTCAGTGCTAAATTCTTCTATCAACAAAGTTGTTTGCAAGATATCTGATGCATATGAATCTTACTGCTGGTTTTATACTAAGAGTACACTTGGTCTTTGTACGCCAACTCTCTCAGCATGCCATATCGTCAGTTTCAAGATACATAATACTACTATTGTGGTAAGTGGTATGTAGATGAAGCTGTAGAAGGGTTGTAGTGGTTTGTTTTGTCATATCAAAATTGGTCAATCTTTTGCGAGAATGGTGCTAGAGAAATGTGTTTCTTTGCTTATTTTGTTTTCATATTCCTTGTATCTTGTTGGCGCGAACTGGTGAAAATTTTTGGTTGCTAAAATTTGTAAGAGTGATGATCTACTTATTGATTGATCTATCTCGTGCAAGTATAACTTATGTGTTGTTGGCAGTCAACCTTCTGAAGATGGGAATCCCATGTTTGAAGGTCTGGTAAATTTTGAAAAGATAAAGCAGCAACATTTATATATATGGAAAGTGCCTCTTGCCAAGCAAAACACTTGGGCATTCAAACCCAGTCTTGCCTACTTGTTGTTCTATATGAGTGCAACTTTTAAACTGTTTGTGTAGTGGTTTTGTGCAACATAGGACATAGGAGCTTAAATTCTTGTTACTTTTTATTGTCAGCAACTTGTGGCACACGTCATGTTCTTGTCTTGGATGGATTCCAACCGAGTACTACAACAACAGATTTAGAGAGGCTGTTTGAAGGCTTTAGAGATCGTGGGTATGCTATTCGGTGGATTAATGATACACTTGCACTGGTTGTATTTCGTACTCCATCAGTAGGTATGTGAGGCTTATCTGATATGGCATTGACATGTGTGGGATCTGTTTGTATATTTCTTCATGAAGGTTTGGTTTGTCGATACTCAACCTTGTAGCAACATCTGGAAGTTTCCCCATCGTATGTTATACTATCTAGATGCCTGCTATGTGCCTTGCTGAATTTCATCTACTTTACTCTCCTTTGATGCTCCTTGAACATCAAAATCTTTTTGCAAACATTGTGAGACTTGAAAGTGCAGCAGGAATGAGAGGAAAATGGTAAAGCAGATGTCTAACCTGATATCAAGTTAACCTGTTAGTATAAGCACACTGACAACTTTAGACAATATTTGATCACTTAATCTGCCCATGTTTGGCCTATTTGATACTCCCTCCGTTCTTTAAAAATCTTTACATCGGCTATTTTGGGCGTTTTCCTAAAATCTTTACATGGCCTAAAATGG
>BSSO01002874.1:0-17971 GCA_030267885.1 Mesembryanthemum crystallinum
CAGTGATGAATATGCACTCTGTGAGTGATGAATTTAATAGTTCGCATGGTTCGCATATAAGTTTAGTTCGCACTGGAACTTGACTCTATATAGATATATATATATATATAATTAATATTTCATTAGAATACATAGTTGTTGGAGCAACAACATTGCGAAATAGTATCCACACAACAGTTTGGATGGATGATTATAGTTATATGGCCCATATTCAACTAGAATATACGACAATGAATTACTTCATTAATGTGTTTATTTGCAAGATGCAAACTTCTTTACGGACTCAACACATTTGGGAAGATATTTGTTCTTGCATCCGACAACGAGATCATGAAGTGTTTATCAATCATATATTCAAGAAAGACAATAGAATTTTGATTGATTAGCTCGACAAGGACGTTTAAGCAATTAGAGATTTCGAATCGTGTATTAGTATATACCACGTCAGCTTCGTAATATTTTGCTAATCAATGCAAGTTAGAATTACTATTGAAATGAGGCACAGGCTGCCTTACTATAAACCTTATCATAAGGTCTTGTTCGGCCTGGTTGCCAATTGTCGATTTTTGATTTCAGAAAATTTTTGACTCTTTATAAAAATTGAATTTAAAGTTTTTTTTTTCCTTATAGTTCTCTGCTTAATATTTAAAATTGACAACGAAAAATTAAAAATCAGAAAAAGTGATTTTCAAAACTGGTTTTGAATTTTCAAAAAATTAAAAGTTAGGACCTAATTACCATATCAAACAGGACCTAAATATATGAAGCTAATATTGGCCACATGTGAGTTATCTATATGAATGGGAAAAGGGAACGTACTTTAATCTGATTTGTACTAGTATGTGGCGTAGGTTTTTTCTTTAACGGGCTTGCTTATTAAGCCTATTGTTATTTTTGACATGGTATACAAGAAATTCATGAAGATTTGATCAATTGTTTTCCTTGGGATATTGACACCCATAATACAATTACAAGGGATTAAATTAAAAAGAACATGTTTATTTCTGTAGTAGAGCTGATCAATGATTGATTTAGTCCTCTTTGACTAAACACTACTATGATTTAATTGGTTTTGTAAAATGGTTGATTGAGAATGATACTATAGGTTTTTTTTTTTTTTTTTTTGGGATAGGATGAGAGTGGTATTAATAGATAGAGTTAGCCGAGGGGGTGTGGTTGAGTGGATAGAGACTCATCCACCCTTAACCAAGGTCGGGTGTTCGAATCCCACCTTGGGTATGGAGCAGCCTTAAATCCCTTGGCCANCCCAAAAAAAAAAAAAAAAAAAAAAATAGATAGAGTTGGATTTGTATTACCTTATTTTGCATAAATAAAACAAGGAGAATATAATTGGATAAGAGATGGTTTCATTATTGATGCAAAATTAAAGGAAAAATAGCAATGACTTATCATACTGTATATTTAAATGGAGTATGTTTTTGTTTGGCATTGCATATATAATTGCACATCATTATCAGCCTTAATCTTCCCGTTTATTATGGCAGCATTTGCATTTCCCAATTTCATGCACCCCAACAAGCAAGTTCTACTGGGCCTCTTAGGTCTTAGGCGCTTCCCCACGTTGTTGTTCCTTTTAAGGACAAATTATCATTCATCAAATTACTCTACAGTCTACAACAACTAACCAGGCCATCATCTTAATTAATTAGACCTTCATTTATAGTCTATGCATGTCTGATAATGTCTTTCCTCTCATCCAATAATCGATTTCTTGACAAATAAGTATTTATATGAAGTCGGCAACTATATATATATATACATACTCTCAAAGCTTGGACAATTTGATCACGATATTAACTCTTATTATTAGTTGAGTCATGCTGATTGTATTATTAGATGAAAGCTTACCCTTCTCCCTCTCTACTTAAAAGATTTATACTCCTATTAGAGATTAGAGAGCGATATAGAGAGAGAGGATAGGTGACCTACTCGATCAACCAAATTAAAGATATTTCTATTTATGCCACTAAATCAACAATTCATTCATTTCCTCTGATGCATTACGCGGATATTTCCCCCCAAAGTAGCCACGCACATCAACTACTTGACAACATATATATTGAACATTATACTAATAAACTTAAGTAAAGAATACTTAACATAGTACACCGACTTGGAACATTGATCCCCACATCTCTTATTATTATATTCTAAATGAAGTAAAGAAACACCCACATGCAACCCCCACACTTGCCCAATAATTTTCACGTCCTTATACAAGAAACTTCTTTAACTTTTTTATGCACAAATTAAATGCCCTATTGCCCTTCCAAAGAAGCATAAATTGTTGGGTTGGAATTTGCTAGAACTAAGTTTCCCAAAGGATCACAATCTCGTTTATTTAACCTTTCTTTTTCTTGTGGGCTCCTATTATATTATATATATATACTCACTCATACTACTCCATTAATTACCGTCCTTTATAAGATGCATGAGTGTATATTATGACTAAAATTGGTATGTGTTTGACTGCTTTAACCACTTCTTACTTGATCATTAAGGCTTGTACACACAACATTTGTCTATTTCTAGACCTTTGGATTCTTTATCCCACTAGTTAATTAAAGTTGTAGAGTATTATGCATATTCAAAGTGAATAACGAGTAAGAATGAAGTACCCATCACATTTAAGTGATCAACTACAAGTCTCCTCAAAATACATTATCGATCTAAAGAACAAATATCATTTACTTATTATATTAGTTAAAACATGTACTAGTAATTGAATTGTTTCGTTTACGTTATACTCTATTAAAACAATAAAAATATCAGCTCAATTAAAAGTATAAACTGAAAGTTGCCATTATTAAGACATTAGTATATGTTTTAGTATATAAATTTCTTTTCTTGTCTTCTCAATAATGATCTAAAAGGGGTTTTAATAGCTTTATTTATCTCTAGGTTAGGTTATGTACATTACATTGTTACTCTTTAATGTCCAGTTTACTTTCAATTTAATTCAATTCAGTTATACTATTTACTTTTTCTGTCACATTAGGATTTATTCGATTAATTTCAATTAAACTCATTAATCTATACAGATATTGACTTGAATTAAACTTAGCCTCAATATGTATGCACAATTGCATACAGACAAAAACTAAAGTGAGATGAGGTAGGGGAGTAATAAACACTACCAATACAAGTCTTTGGTCCAAGTCCAACTCCCTAATCCTATATTTAGTATATTTTTTTTGATAAAACTATATTTAGTATATTAAAATAATACTAGTATCAAACACAATCCCATAATTAATTAATTAATACTTTGATGATGGTGGGGTTGATGATTATTTGGTGATGCCATTTGCAAAAACACAACACCCTCAAACGTGTGTATGAGTCAGCCCACAATCACATACATGACCACCACCTCCCCACACCCCCAAAACCACTATCACTCCTTAGTTTGTGACAGCCCAGCAACTGGTCAGCCTAAATTATTTTCAGAAATGGATAATAACAACTGACGTGGAAATTAAAACTCGGATTTGCATAATTTTTGGGTCAATAAAACCATTTTTATTTTTGATTTTGTCAAAATCAAATAATATTATAGAGGCAGAAAAATCAGCAAAATAATATTATAAGGTTGATTATTGGATGATTTTTGGGTGAAATGAATGAGTCATAATATATATTATATACAATAAAATCTATGTCTATTTCAAAATTGTTATGATATTGAGCAAGATTGAGAGGTTATACAGCTTGATAAGTGGCAGGTCTTATGGCAGTTTGGAACATAGTATGTGTATGTGAGGTGCAATGATTCTGCTGTTGAGATGGATTATGGATCAATAATTCTCTTCTTTTGGCCCCCATCGCATGTTAATACCTGTTGATTTTTTTTTCTTTCTTTCTTTCTTTTTGTTCTTTTGTATTTGGCATTAACGTGACATTGTTCTTATTAATATAGACTAAATTTGGTAAGAATATGTTCGAGACAACATGTTGAAAAGCTTGTGAAAGTTGCATACTTTGTACGCATTTTAGAGCATCGCTTAATTATAGTTCAAGACTTTGTTTATTTAAACTGAATTGATCTCAAGTTAACTGAATTACGCTGAATGAACAGTACTAATAATTGAAAGAAAAATAAGATGTAAGAGTGAACAAACTCTGTCTATTTCGCCGTCCTCATACTGCATCAGTTCAGTTCAATTGATTTTTACAACTCACTTCTTTTTTCCCCCATACATTACTATATCCATCCAGATTCCATTTGGTTTAGTTTAATTCAGCTCATCATGTTTCATTTCAAAGGTATACACCAAACTGAATTGCACAAAATATGAAAAAGAAAATAATGAACAACCACAATTGTTTTCTTTTGTTAACTAGTAATAATAATTAGAACTTACTATTAGTATATATCAATGGTGTGTCCACCAAAAATATTAGTAGTATTTTTAATCAACACCTACCACACGGGAACAAAATTTACATGTGCTACCTAAACTTTGGAGTTTCTCCATTTAACAAACGATAATGCTTCACTAAACTACAACTACTAGTTGCTAAAAGTTGAGTACAAACTAACTTTTTTTTGTTAACCACCCTGTTTTCTTATTAAACATTTATAATCATGCAAAATGTGTTATTATTAGTAGTAAATTAGTATGAGTTAATGGTGCTACACCGATGTTGTCCTTGCAATAGTTAAAATTGGTAAGATGCAGGTAATGATAGCAGTGGAGATCAGCTCTTGCCGTATCTTTTCCCTTAAAGTTTGATGGCACGATATGCATGAAGAGCCAAAAAAATTGAGAGGCATTTGTGACAAATTAATAACATAACAATGTGAAACAATTAACGACAAAATATTAGTTGCATGTATAATTTCTTAATTAATTTTAGTGTATATATATACACAAAGCATTATGTGTGACCGCGGTTATCATAACTTGGCGGTCATCACATCTCCTCCCTCTTAAGTTTTAAGATACCTGAATTTGATCCCGAATTCTGTTATGCGCCATTCAATTTAAATCAATATATAGATGTAGAACAAACATCAATGTATACTTTACCCTAACTTTCAATGATTCATAGTACTCTAGTTCTAAATGGGGGAGCAAACTTCCCTCTAGAAAAAATTACTATTGCCAATTTGCCATACATGTAATAAGATCAATACAGTAGATTATGCCAGCTTATACCACCAAATAAAGTAATCACATGAAGTTAAGAACTTGAGCCCACATAATTAAATAAGCCCAATGTGACGACGAGAGAGGACAAAAATTGCGGAGACCGTATATTCTATACTTGAGCCCACATAAATAAGCCCAATGTGACGATGAGGCAAAGTAACCAAACAAACATTTCTGCCTTTTCTTCAAGTCTTTTTTCTTTCAGTTCAAGACTCAACATAAGCCCTTAAGTAGTCCTCAAAGATGGTTTTGCATTCCCAGTAGGATTAGGAGATCATTAAACAACATTGCTTATAGCTTCGTCGACGGCTAAAGAAATCAAGATTGATGAGCTCTTAGAGCTTTTTGGAAGCTGAGGCAGTAGTTGAAGATATATAGCAGCCTTACATCTTCAGCTGGGAGGCAAAAAGCTTCAACATTGCTCAGGCACTTCACTGTACAGCTTGAGGCTGGAAGATTCTGGCTTGATGCGTTGGGTTGTGAAGCCCATGTAATAAGCTCCTCACCAAAAAAAGTCACCTGCTTCTAGGCTCCTCGAACTAGAGCGGCCACTACTGTGCTTTGAAAGCTGTAGAAATCCATTGAAGATGAAAACCATTTGCTCGACCGGATCCCCTTGTAGCACTATGTATGTTCCTTCTGTGCCTAGGAAGGTTCTGAGGTGGCCACAAACAAAATTGAGAAGCTGATCGTTCATTCTACTGAAGGGAGTGATCTGAAATAAGACAACAGATTTTCACTTTCAGTCTCTATAGTCGATTGATTTGTTGGTTTTTATTGTACTTGTTATAGTGAGGGACTCACATTGGAAACCTGTTTCTTGTAAAAGTAGTTTTGCATGTCACTTTGTAGGAGTTAACGTATTTGAGTAATTATTCATGTAGGTGTGTCACGGTAACTCCTAGAGACTCTTGGATCTTTTTGTAGGCTTGTAGCACATGAGTTGCCTTACATATATTATACTCTATATATATAGCAGTTATATGTGAATCAGGGGAGTAAGCATAATGATTTTGACATAAAGATGTCATGAGATAGTGGAATAGTGAGCTAGGATGAAGTATACATATTAAGGAAAGTGAACGACTTACCTCACGAACACGTTCCTTATACAAGTGATTTCGCAGGTCACGCCTCAAGTCTGATGGAAGCGAGTTTAAGATAGCCTCATCGTTGATACCTTTAGTGGCTTGCCATTCAGATTGGACACTTAACTTGACACGAACCTTTAGATCACAAGGGAGTTCATGGTAATGTGTCCATTCCTCCAATCTTCTCTGTTTCACCCTCTGTCTGTCTCTTTTAGCTCCCGCATTTTGCACACTGGTCTTCGATGAGAATATTAAAACAAAATTCCAGTCTACAAATAGATGACCAGATGAAATTCATTTTCACACCATATGAAATTTAGTACTCGCATAGTATACCTGCATGCGAGCAATCAAGTCTGCCAAGGAGATGAGTCCAGCGATCATAATTAGACAGCTGAAAGTTGTCTCTAGTTCATCAAAGCTCGCATTGAATGTTTGTCCCAGAGAGCTGCAACCCACAAAACAATGATGATTATACAAAAATACTCTGAAAATTCAGAACCTAATCTAGTTAGCTACCTTACACTTCTGATTCCCCACACGAAGCAGTAGATAATTGTCTGGATGTAGCTCCTGGATCCGATTTCATTTGCGAAGGCATCAGAAAGCATACCATGGTAAAGTTCAGTGAACTTGTTGACACACATTTTATGGACTTGACTGCAATTGAGCTCAACCTGATGGGAACCATCCTTGAGCTGCTCCTTAAATTCTTTAAACAAGCAATCTTCTAGCCTCCCAAGGTACTTCTGATAGTAGCATGCTCCAGTAAGCTGTATTCCGATAAAGTACATTGTCAGTCTATTATAAATACATGGCAATCACCAATGTAGAATTTGGAATATTTCATTGTCATTCTATTAATTAGTTCCCTCCAAGGACATGATCATGATGAAATATAAAGCGAAGACATAGAGCAAAACAGAACGAGGCAACACAGAAGTGCTCACATGACCCATCAAAATGAAAACCAATAGATTGTAGATGGCCCCTGACCAGATATGCCATTACAATACCATTAGGCCCTATAATTTTGATTTCCGCATAGATCAGGGCAAGAAACTTTGGTAAATATAGCACAAAGACGGTATTTTGATAAATCAGGATGGTTGCGGGAGCTGCAGAAGATTGTGACCAAAGTAGAATCATCTGTCATCAATACAAGAGAATTGAAGTGTCAGCTTTTAGAATAATGGTTTTTCTAGCTTAAAACAATAGTAATATGTATTAGGAGTGAAGGTTAAGGACTTTGGTCTGGACTTAATGCAAATTTTAACAGGATTTTAGTCAATATGATAGACCTGTAAAGCAGTAAAAGTAACCCTCCAAGGTGTCAAAGTTACTCGCTCATTTAGGAACTGGTTTAATTTATACAACAGAGTCACTCCTCTAAGCTGTAAATATCCACCCTTTAAAATGCAAAAGTTAGTTATCCTTTTAAAACGTAAAAACACCTCTTTAAGGCGTAAAAGAAAGTCACCTCTTAGTACCCTATGCATATAAGAATGACATCTAGACTTTTGCCGAATCCATCATATTCAGTCAGAAGTATAGTTTCAGTTTGGATTCTGAGTCCAAATCCAAACCTGTACTACGAGGCTGTTTAGTCGGGCTTCTCCTTTCTTTTTCCCTCACATCCCTCTAACTCCATTTCCACGGAAAATTTAGTTCATTAGAAGCTGAATAACCCAAAAAGCTAGGGCCCCGTTCGGAAAGGTTTTCAATTTTTTAGTTTTCAAAATTCTAAAAACCAAAACTGGTTTTGAGTTGTGAGTTCTCCAATTTCAAAACAAATATAATGTCTAGATTACTACTACTCATCAGTAGCAATAGTAGTGCTACGTTTATAAAATGAAAAAAAAAAAAAAAACACTCCGTATAATTGTAGATGAGGGAGAAATAGAGGAGAGAGAAAGGAAAAGGTAAGAGAGAGGAAGTAAGTAGAGGGGAGAGGGACAGATTGCAAATTGCAAAGACGCAGACCTTGCCATGGTCCACCTGCAAACAATTTCGCAACTCAAATCTGAGAATGGAAACCATTTTTTCTGGTAAACGAAATTTGAAGATTATACTCTATTAAGAAAGTGAAGGAAATGTAAGAGTGTTGGAAGGATGGTGAGGACGACGGAAGCCTGATAAATGATAATGAACTCCTCCGGTACACGTAGGTCCACTAACGTTTTGAATGTATAAGAAAAAGGGGTCGATGATGATACTCAAGACACCGATGAGAAGCATAAAGCGTCTCCATTTGATCACCAAGGGACTTTCAGGGTCAAGAGTAGAACACAACAGAAGAATAATCTCAGTGATCGGGACGTCGAATTTTCGTCGTCATTGATGATTAAAGAGGACGACGAGCTACTAGGTGAATTTGTCATTGAGAAAGCAACCAGATTACTAGCCTCCTCTTAATGAAAAGAGATGCAGCAGCAATGACAGAGAGTAATGTTACTGCATTTATAGTCCACATTGTATATGCTTCTATAACTTATGCAGACATCTTCATCATCATCATCAGTACGACAAACAGGATTCATTGCCATTTTTGATTACTCATCTCTTAAAGCTTATTGTCAGAGGTGGAAACCATATAGGTTGCTGCTCTAGGCATGGATATGTAAGATTGATATGATGTTGCCTTTGTTTTTATAGACAATATCTGATCCCCACTACCCTGGCAGCTGTTACTTGAAATTGGAATAGTGAACGGTTTTTCGCTTTTGTTGAATGATGATAATTCATACTCTGTGACAGCTCTTTACTTCAATGCAGGGCATGGTGGCATTAAGTTAATTCCTTATCCCTTTGAACTTAGGAGTATAAAACTACCAAAAGTATCAGCTGCAATTAGTTTGATTTTTTCGAATTTTATTGTCATTCAGGTTGTCAATTTGCCTAGGTACACGCCCCTTCAGATCAGGTCCAAAGTCCTGGTAAATGTGTCCTTTCCTCTAGCCTCCTGTTTCTGCCTTGGCCACTTTCTTGAAGATCCTGCAGACAATATGTGACCATCAAGCAAAGAATCACTGCATCAGGTGTAAATTTACTTCACATAATTCAGAAAGTGTTCCCTTCCCTTATATGCATATGCTTATGACATAAAATTAACTATATACTCCATACCATTTGTTCCACAAAAATATACTGTACTTATAAATGAATAAACTTTGTCGCGATTAGTATAAGCTGATTTCTCCAATCTCTACTCATGGGACTAATGTCTAAATCAATGAGTGTTTTTGTGCTTTCAGTCATAAGCTTATAAGTTTGATACAGTCCAAACTTCTCACTCTCAGTTTTATTTTCAAAGGCATCATATCACTAATCATCCCATTGTCAAGTAGTTTGGATCCAATGACATATAACTATTCCTTGACTGGAATTATGATCTAACAGGACTGGCAGCACACATTTCCTAAACAAACACATCATGTAAATACAATCATTGCTAGCTTTACCAGGTTAAGTTTGATTGCACAGATATCATCAGGCAATATTTTTTTTTTTTGGTCTGTACATATCTTGGCACTCTTGGAATAAGCAATAACGCTTTACATATTTGTTAGATGAGATGTAATACAAGACAGTATCTTTATATCCAAAATAGAGAGCAAATTTCCACAGATTTATCCCTCCATTACCAATCACCTTGCTGCTTAGAGATCACAACCCTCCATCATAGGCTGACTAACTGGTGATCTGAAATTTCTTTTTGAAGTTTCTCACCCTCTCAAGTCCCCTAAGTAACAGAGCAGCAGTGGATATGTAAACACAGAATTCACCCAAGGCACCTACAGTTCACCATGTAAATTCCTCAAAAACACTTGTGCAGACGTCATGATCAGAACCAGAAACAGTATTATTCCCAATTTCGGATAATCCATCTCGTCATCTGTGCACTATCAAATGTGCAAAGTGTTGGTTAGTTAGTTCCTGATCTATAGCTAAATCAGAAAGATGCTACATTATTGTGCCTTCTCCATCTGAGTATTACAAATCACAATCAATTTCATCCCTCATCAATTGGTGGCTGATTTGGAGTTTTAACACTTTCTGTACACATGCGTGTCACTTTGAACAAACATGTTTGATATGAACTGAGGTTTTCTTTACAACTGAATGGGTACTTAATTAATACTACAAGGAACCAAATGACATAGTACCTAGCTATTAGCCTTCTAATTTTTCACAGTAGTATTCAAGGACTATGATTTGCAACTAACAACAATTATGCAACTAACACATCGATAAGCTGTCTGAGTAGCATCACAGTTGATCTACCTTCTGAAGGAATCAAGAATCGATCTTCGCATGTAGCCAAAAACTGAAACTCTTTACCTCATCAACTACATAATATTCTGCAATTTGATTATCTAATAGGAACTAAAAACCTTTGTTCCAGATTAAATGGCAAAGAGGCAAGCAAAAGTTGGACCAATCCTGTCTGTAGGCCTGACATCTTTGTGAAAACGTCACTGATCTTCCCATGCCTGCAGGCGCTTTTTCCCACTTAAGCTTACAGCTAATAGAAAAGGGGGGAGGGAGCCAGGTCAGGTGTATGTTGCTCCGGAATGAAGATGGTATTCCTCTTGATCATCACCCTCCTTAGATTTACAGCTGATGGTCACTGGCTTGTTAACTCTATTGTGGATCTTATCTTTAGCTTTATCTCTGGCTTTTTCTTTTGCTAAATCCCTATTCTCTAAAAACATAATTGTAGCAGCAGTGATAGAGAGTAAAGTCAATGCACCTACAGTCCACCATGTATATGCTTGTATATCTTTTGCAGACATCATCATCTTCATCAACACAACAAACAGGAATATATGTTCCCATTTTCGATGATACTTTGATTAATTCATCTCTTATACTCTCATATTGCTGCTCTAGGCATGGAGAATTACAAGATGTTGCCTTCTTTTATAAGCAATTTCTTATCTCATCACCTCTTGATATCCTCTGGTGATTGTTACTTGGAATATTCATGAACTGTTTTCTACTTCTTTAAATGAAGAAGAATCCATAAGGTGTGCACGGCTGTAACAGCTGCTTACTTCAATGTGTTGGATTTATTTCCAATAAAGTGATGGAAATATGAAATATGTGAGCATTATCATCATGATATGCTCATAATTGGCTCATGATTAATTAGTGATTAGCCAATGAAAAAGTGTTTGTGAAAAGCAGCATTAAATACTCATGATTGAGTCATAATGAAAGGCCAAACATTGAGTTGATAGCATACGTGAAAAGCAGCCAAAAATGGCTATGCACGGTCACTGATAACCCCATGTATACGACCGTGTATAGTCCATTTTGGCCGTGTATGCTTTGATTTTTCGCTGCGGACGCAGCATGCTGTACCAGGTGGGTACGCGGTCCAATACACGGTCCGTGCACACCTAGTACAGACCGTGTATAATGAATTTTCCACTTTTTGTCGAATTGCCGAGAGGTTTACACGGTCGATACACGGACCATGTACCTCTTCTATGAACCGTGTATAGTCCAAATTGCACCGTTTCACTTCCAAACTTCGGTTATCCGTTACGTCTTAACTGTTATTTGTCTCACTTAGACACTGATTTGGGTGAAGAGACACATACCCTCTCACATGTGTCTCATAAGTGAAGGGATACCTCTTGGTGAAGGGGTATGAGTTCCTCTATAAATTGAGAGGCCCTCTTCACTTGGCAAACTCATGCAAAGGCATATTGCTCTCACCCATAAAGCCTATTTTCTGTCTTCTCCTTGGTCTATTGGTGCCTTGTTGTCGGTTGTGCAAGCCGTCGACAAGGATAACTCCATTGTATCTCAAAGATAGGTTTGGTGACCCGGTACTTGCACTAGAGGTCAAATCTAGTTTTTAAGACAGCTCTTAGCGTGCCTTGGAGTTCATTGTTTCTTTGTAATCACTACCCTACAAAATTATCACCAACACAATGTAAGGCATGGCTGCACTTAGTAATGGTAATGTGTCCATTTCTCCTGTTTTCTGTTACCAGTAAATTTCATTGTTTACTTGCCAAATTTTATTGTTTGCTCATATATATGCATATGCATATGATTAACTATTTAATCAGTCCCATGTCTTCCATGAAAACATGGAGTAATAAATAGTTTACTCTGGCTTGATTATTATTACAAGCTGGCCACTTCTCTCTCTGCTGATGGCCTAAGTCGATGAGTGTTTGATATATGATCTTTCAGTAATAAGCATATGTGCAAAGTTTGGTATGATTCATTGATCCACCTTAAACTTCTGACTCCTGAATCATAAGTCCCTATATGAAGTAGTACATCGCTATCTGAATGGAACTCCTTGACTCCATTTCATTAGGCAGCATATCACAAATCATTCCATGGTTAAGTTCTTTAATTTTATAGATATCTCAGTCATGGCATATACCTTATGCACTTACCAGCAGGGGCGAAGCCACGTGGGGGGCTGGCGTAGGTCAGGCCCCCCCCGGCCCAGCCCAATATCTCTTTTTATTTTTTTTTCATGGCCCCTGTAGCTGCGTAGGTTAAGTAAAACATTGTCAAATAGTTACCATTTACTATTTCATGGCATGAACGGTTGGAGCGCTTAATACCTTGTCGATGACCTGTGTTCAATTCTTGGTAAGGGCAACATTTAATTTTCCTAAATTTTTTAGTATTTCGCTTGATGTTTTTAGTTTCTTATTTGTTTTGTTATGTTATTAGCTGCATATATAGGTCAAATCTTCATCTGCAATATTTAATTATATAAGATCAATAATCTTGAAATTAATAAGTGACACTTTATGAAATAAAACAAAAAAATATGATTGTTTGGAAAAATAAATGATATATTTGCATAATTTAAAAATCAAGTTAATACTTTAGGAACAACGAACTTGGTGTGCAATACGGGTATGCCTCTATTTGGTGTGCAGAAACCATGAGTAGACAAAGGAGCATGAAGTTCCATTTCAGACATTTTGGTTGATTCTTGTCCATCTCTTATTATTGCTTGCCCAACATCCAGGAACAACTTTGTGCTTATAATGTTACAAAGATATACATACTCCTAACTTCGATCTGTGGCAAATGGCTATTTCAAGTTTTCTATTACAGTGACTGAGCAATCAGAAGAGGGGAAAAGTGTTGTCCTTCTTTAGGTCATTTCTCATCAATGTAGCATGTACCAAAACATTACAATAATTTCTGATGTATTGTATGGCTATATAGTAACATCTGATGCATATATAGTGGCCCATTTCACTTGTATTTACTACAATAACTTCTGAAATATTGTATATATGATCAGAATGTTATCCATGTCATGGATCAAACACTGGAATTTAAGAACTACCTCATCATTAACCTTTTTCTTGATTGATCACTTATGAAATTTAAAAACTTGCATCAATATTTGGCTCAATGAGCCAGCTATAAGTCTGTGACCATCACGCATTCACAAATGGTTTGCTTATATGCATATACTTGTGATATATATACACCATGTCTTCCACAAAAATATGGAGTACTTACAATTGAATCAACTGTGACTTCGATCTTCTCCACTCTGCGGATGGCCTACATGGATGAGTGTTGGATAAGATTTTTCAGTAATTCCCCTGCAAAGTTTGATACGATTCATCAGTACGTCTATCATAAAATTCTGACTCACCAAGTCACCAGTCCCAACAAGAAACAGTAGATTTAGATATCTTAGGGGGATAGACAGGTAGAACATGCACTGTGTTCATGCATGATGGAATTGGATCTAATACCAGCAGCCTTCTCATCCTAGGTCAAACTGATTAACCTTGTTCCAAGCTACTAGGTGTATTTTGTTCTTCCCTCTTTCTGACTCCAGAAGAAGTTATTAATAATCTTGTTCATTGAGCACCTTCCTGTCAATTTGCCACCAATAGTAATTCCATCCTTTGAGAAAAGTTGGTAAACTTCGTTGGTTGATCGTTTTGGAAGCCCTCTTGTAGTTTAGTGTCTGATCTGAACTATTAACAGTTTCCTTACACATGTGTCACTTTGAACAAACATGTTTGATATGAACGGAGGTAGTTTCCTTTACTTTTGAAAGGGCATTCACACACGTTAGTATTATGTACATGGAAAAAAATTTACTTACAAGGCTTTGACAAAAAAGATACATGTAATGAAAACAAAATATAATAAAAATAAAGGATGATCAATAAGCCAAGGAATCAAATCACATAGTACCTAGCTATTAACCATCTAATTATTCACAATAGTATTCATCAGGGACTATATATGATATGCAATAAACAACAACAATTATGCTAATACATCGATAAGCTGCCTTTTAAGTCTTAAGTAGTATTCACAGTTGATTCACCTTCTGAAGGAATCGCGAATCCATCTTCCCAAAGTAGCCAAACAGTCAAATCCTAGGCCTACTACATACAAGTCCGCAAATTAATCATCTATTAGAATCCAGAAATCATTGTTCCAGATTAAACTGGCAAAGAGGCAAGCAAAAAGGTTGACCAGCTCCTTTTTGGTTTTTGCAGGCACTTTTTCCCACTTAAACTTGCAGCTTATAGGAAAGCTGGGAGGAACCCATGTGTATGTTGCTCCAGCATGAAGATGGTAACAATCCTCTTGATTGTCACCCTCCTTAGATTTACAGCAAGAAGATCAGAAAATTGTAGAGGCAGTGACAGACAGTAAAGTCAGTGCACCTAAAGTCCACATTATTGTAGTATATGCGTCTATAATTTTTGCAGACATCGTCGTCATCATCATCAACACAACAAACAGGATGATCTGTTCCCATTTTCGATGATACACCTTTATTTGATCATCTGATCTGTGTATACTCTCTTAATGCATGCTTATCAAAGTTGGCAACTGTGTTGGTTGCTGCTCTAAGCAAGGAGAGTCACAAGATGTTGCCTTTGTATAAGTAGTACTTTTTATTTCACCAACTCATAATATCCCTTGGTGGCTGTTACTTGGAACATTCGTGAACTGTTTTCTACTAAGTCAAATGAAGGCAAATTCACTACGCGTGCGGCTGTAACAGCTGTCTACAACTTCAAAATCATGAAGTTGTAGATGTTCATCCGCATTAATGCAGGGCATGGCTGCACTTAATTTGAGTTATTTATATACTACTGATCTCTACTATGGCCTACGTCGATGAGTGTTTGGTGTATGATCGATCATTCACTAATAAGCGTACCTGCAAAGTTTGATATGGTTCATTGATCTACCTTCACACTTTCTGAATGGAACTCCTTCAACCAATTTCATTTGCAAAGGCATCACATCACAATTCATACTATATTGTATAAATCTTTTGTATATATCCAGGCACTTTTGCTACAAGCAATAATGCTGTACATATAAAAGACTGCATTTCTGTAATTTGTAAAACAGTGAGTAAATTTCGAATGGCTACTTCCCCTCCATCACCTTACTCGAGGTGGTACATGACTAATGGTTGTCTACGTTGCACAAAACAAAAAATAAAAATGGATGTGACCAGTACTAGGGAGAAATGTTAATTCCCTTTAGTTACTTATTACACAAAGTTTTACTTTATTTTTATTTTTTAATATTTATTTCATTATGGAAATAGTTAACTGCCACGTGGGCCAGGGCCACCAAAGTACATGACATGCCCAACATCCTTAATAAATCCTAGATCTCTAACCTGATATCTATCATTATCACAAAATATTTCGGTATCATGAACGTCTACAACTTCATGATTTTCATTTACTGTGACAAAATCATAGCTAAATGCATCCCAATAAGGACTACCTGACCCTTTAACAAAGTCGCCAGTTCCCATAGGCGGACCTCCTAGAGGCCTGTCTGGTGGACTATAAGTTTCTCCTCCGGTAGCAAGATAAGAACCAGCCTTTGCTAGGCCACTAAAGATTTTTTGTGGCCAAAAACCTATTGGAATATTTCCCGATCCAAGTTCAAGCCACCAATTTCCACTCGCTTGATCCTGTTCAAATATTCATCGTTAAGAACAAGTTAAACACTATTTCAGTTTCGTAGTCGTTGTTAGATATAATGGATTAAAAGTAGGAGTATTAGGTATCCTTGATTATTTGTGGGGTTTTAGGGGTATAATTGATTTTTAGGGGTTTTTTTTTTTAGATGGTTGAGACTTGAGAGTTGGGTTGTGCAAGCAATTTCCTGCTGCTTGTAGTTTTAGACAAAAGTTGCTTTGATTTGTCATTTGTCATTTGTCATTTCTCCTAGATCTAGAGCTCAAGTGGTGAATAGCAATGATTAATGATACTATACTAGTAGTTCAAAAATAGACAATCAAATAGTTAATGCAAGAGTAAACATGGTAACGATGAAGTAGTGCGTGCATAGTACTTACTACTTACTCGATAAACAAAGAATTTAACTGCCACTAATGATCCACCTCGGCTAGAAATGTTTGTGAACAGGAACCCTGTAGGAATATCGGATCTAACAAGCACAAATCCTGGGCAATCGGTATTAAAGCAATGTGACCCACCTGCCTATTAACAACTACAGTAGTAAAACAATATGTTTGTTATATTTATTTGAATATATTCGTTTATAAATCACTCTCAAATAAACAAAATAGACATTTATATAAAACTTTTACTAAACTAGTTGCTGCTAACATCGGTATTGTAATCGTATACTCCATATGATATCTTGTTATAGAAAAATAAAATAAAAAAAAAATTCCTACTAAACTCTAAAAAAGAGAGGGGGAAAATCCAAATAATTTTTACTTAATCCTTAATGATATGAGATGCACAATATTTTACATTTATCATTCAGATTTATTTAGTCGAACAAGAAGATGAATTTTTTTTCACCTGTATTAACTCAATGGTTAATTAGTTATGGACTTATTGTGAGCCTGATTTGCTTGTGGAAGGTTGCAAGCTCAGTTCCTGGGATTTTGCAATTCTATTGGTTGGACGAATTTATGTAGAAGTATGGTACTTTTTGGGCCACGCAGAGGGGAAAAGGTTGGGCCTTGTCAACCATTGACTCGGCCCGGGGGAGTTGGATCAGTGACACCAGTTACTGAGATTTTTTTTAAAAAAGAAATCAATATTTTTATTATCTAAATGTATATTAGTAGGTCTTTTACATCATTATAAGGGAGACTATATGGACTTAGGGTGATTTGAGGATAGAAATTCACTATAGTATGCTATGTACTACTCCCTCCGTCCCACTATTACGTTTCCAAACCATCAAATTTTTTGTCCCACTATTACCTTTCCAAACCAAATAATCCCCCATATCATCTCTAAATTACCCCTCCACTATCTAAAAAATACAATAAAAAAACTCTTTTCTCTCTCTCCAATCACTCTCTCTCCAATCACCCTCTCTCCAATCACTTTCTCTCTTCTAATTATATATCTCTATCACAACCAATTATTATATTCTCTCTATTTCACAAGGGTAAAAATGGCTAAAATTTTCCTCCTAAATTTTTGTGCCAATTTTGGTTTGGAAACGTAATAGCGGGACGGAGGGAGTATAACTTATAAGTGGACTTGGGCTTCCTCCTTAGTTTGTTCTCTCCTTAGTCTTAGTGCCCGTTTGGCCAAGCTTCTCCTAACTTCTACTTCTTACCCCATTTTTCTTCTTCACTACTCCCTCTTCCACCACCTCCTCCACCACTTTTGACTTCTAAAAAGTTAAAATAGGGGTAGAAGTAGAAGC
>BSSO01002875.1:0-17971 GCA_030267885.1 Mesembryanthemum crystallinum
TTATTGATTCATGCCCATCTTACTTTGATTTATTGTGTTTCTCGGCTCTGCTTTGATTTGCACCTTTTGTTCCCTTTTTACGCCTTTGTGGGTATTTTGCTTTTGTGGTGCATATTAGGTACGTTAATTGATGATATCAGGATGCTTGGTGGAGCATAGCGAATTGAGGATCGAGAAGATGAAGAATTGAGGAAGAGAAGAGGTTACACGGTCCCTTGGATAGGGTACGCGCACCGCATACACCCCCCCTACAACCCAAGAATGAAGAGTTCCGTTCCAGAGGGTATACGCGGTCAGATACGCGAACCGCTTATGGATCCCCTATGATCGCATACTCCCCCTCGTGAAAGTTTACAAGTTCCAGCCAACATACATAGTTGTTGGGAAGTTGCTTCAAAGAAAGCCAAATACCCATATGAGAGAAAATCAAATGTCCCACATTGATAGAAAACAAGGGAGCAAGCCTCTTTATAGATTAAGTTATTCATTAAGCCTTTGAGTAAATTTATGGGGTAGACCTTCCACCATACGCGCGCGCCGCCGCCGCCGTCCATCCGGTCGGGCAAGTCAAGCTCGTGCGAGGGTGTGGGTTGGGTTCTATTAATTTTATTACTTGGGCCACTATTTTTCCAATTTCATAGTTAATAACTGGCGAAGATTTTGTGCTCGTTACTTAATTGATTTCATGATCAATTCCTTGATCACCTCCCCCCTTTTCGGTCACAAAATCTTTCATTGCCTTATTGGCTCTCCTAGCCCATCTATAAATTCAGTCATCCTCCAGCTCTTTCATACTTACATAGAAAATTCTCTTCTCCCTTCTTTGAGTCTTAGTGGTAGCTCCATGTTCTCAGACCATCGCTTCGCCGTACACCTTCGTGGTGGTTGCCGTCGATTGCTGCTGTTTCCCGAGTGTACCAGTGGGGGGCAAATTCGACTTTAGGGCAGTGATCTTTCACACCACGATTTTGCTTCAGATAATTTTGTTCCATTACTAGTCTTGTTTCCATCATTCTAAAGTCGAAGTTATTTTTCGTAATGGCTGGTAATGGTGCTAATGGTGTTAGTGGTACTGGTGTCAATGGTAATGGTATTATTGGTGATATTCTTGTTAATCAATTTGTGAACCATACTTCTGTGCCTACTGCTCCTGTTAATCCTATTTAAACCATGTTTGGTACTGATTCTGTTCCTCCCATGTTTTCGAATTTTTTTATCCCTGATATGTCCAAGCTTGATCTGTTTGATGGAAAAAATTATACTATGTGGTCTGATAAGATGGAGTTTTTTTTAGGGAAGATTGATGTTGATTATTCTTTTATCTGTTAATAAGGCCTCTGTTATTTCCTTTAGAGGTTTTGAGAAGGATAATAAAACCTGTCGTGGAATGTTGCTTCATTACATGACTACCTCTCTTTATTAGATCTATAGTAATCTAATTCTTGCTAAGGAAATTTAGGATGCCTTAATGGTATTATGATTCTGATGATTTTGGGAAAAGAAGTATGCTTGTAGTAGATGGTTTAAGTTTCAAATGGTAGATGATAAACCTGTTCTTGATCAAGTGCATGAGTATGAGAATTTGGTTGCTGATGTTCTTGCTGACGGTATGAAAATTTTTGAGATTTTTCAAGCTCACTGTTTGTTGGAGAAGCTGCCACCCCCTCTTGGGAAAATTATGTGCATCTATGAAGCACAAACAGAAGAACTTCACCCTCCAAGAGATCGTGTCCCACATCAAGATCGAGAGCAAAATCGCATCCAGGTCAAAGGGAAGTCTCTAGACCATTATTTCTCTACTGCTAATCTTGTTGAGAAGAAAAATGTTGCAGGAAAACAGGATAAAAACAAAGGGTTTAAGGGCAATGGATCAAATCAATTGCACAGGAAGAGGCAAACCAACAACAATTTCAAAAAGACACAAAGTCCAGGGCAGAAGCAGTTCAAGGGCAATTGCTATACTTATGGAAAGTATGGTCATCCAACAAAGGAATGCAGACAAGGAGCTAGATTTGTTGCAAAGCCCAAAGAAAAAAAAGCCCAAGCCAACCTTACATAAGACATTATTGCTACTGTGGTGTCCAAGATCAACCTTGTAGGCAACACGGTAGAGTGGATCGTGGATACTGGAGCCACGAGGCACATTTGCACCAACAGGGACATGTTCCAGGACTATGTCAAGTGAGTTGAAGTAGAATGCGTGTACATGGGCAACTCCAGCACTACCAATGTCCTTGAAAAAAGGGAAGGTTCTTCTAAAACTCACTTCTAGAAAGACACTTGCACTTCAAAATGTTCTACATGTTCCTTATATTCATATGAATTTCATTTCTGGTGCATTGTTGAATAAAGGGGGAATTAAATTAGATTTTGAATCTAATAAACTTGTACTCACCAGAAATGGTGAATTTGTTGGGAAGGAATTCTGTAATGGGGGGACTATTTGTTTTGGATGTCATAACCGAGAATAAAGCATCTACTTCTTCTATTGCTTATATCGCTGAGTCTATTTCTTTGTGGCATGCTAGACTAGGTCATGTGAATGTGGCTTCTATTAAAAGGCTAAAACAGCTTAGCCTAGTTCCTGCATTTACTAGTTGTGATTTTGATAAATGCGAAATATGTGTAGAGGTCAAACATCCCAAAAAGCCCTTTAATAAAAATGTGTCTAGATCTTCTTCCTTACTTGAACTTGTGCATAGTGACCTTGGTAACTTCAAAAATTCCATGAGTAGAGGTGGTAAGAGATACTATATTACCTTTGTTGATGACTACTCTAGATATACCAAGCTTTATTTATTAAACTCTAAAGATGAACTGGAGGAAAATTTTCTTATTTACAGAGCTGAGGTAGAGAATTACTTGACCGTAGGATCAAGAGACTTAGATCCGATAGGGGTGGAGAATATGACTTAACCCCTCTCTAAAAATATTGTGAGGCTAATGGGATTATTCATGAGACCACAGCCCGTTATACTCCTCAACAAAATGGGATAGCCGAGAGGAAAAATAAAACCCTCAAAGACATGATGAATGCTATGTTTATAAGTTCGGTAGGCCTACCAACATGTGGGGGGAAGCTTTATTATCTGCTTGTTATGTGCTTAATCGTGTGTCTCATAAAAAATTAGATAAAACCCCATATGAGATGTGGAAAGGCTTTGAGCCAACCTGAATTACTTGAAAGTGTGGGGGTATTTAGCCAAAATAGGGTTTCCTGATTTTTAGAGGAGTAAGATAGGACCCAAAATCATTGATGCTATTTTTATTGGTTATGCTTGTAATAGTGCTGCATGTAGATTTATTTTGAAAGATTGTTCTGGTTTTGGTGCTATTAAAAAATCTAGAGATGCAGAATTTTTTGAGCACATTTTTCCTATAAAATTGAATGTGCAAAATACCTTACCTGCTACATCTACTTCATCTTCTCATGCTATTGCATCATCTACTAGTGATACTCAAGAACTTAGGAGGAGTAATAGAGTTAGAACCGTGATTAGTTATGTACCTGATTTTATAACTACCTTCCTAATTGAAAAAGATTTGCTAGATGAGCATACAGTGCATGTTTTCATTATGGAAGAAGACCCTAGAACTTATGAGGAGGCAATGAGATCCGTTGATTCTAGTTTTCGGAAAGAGGATATAAATAGTGACTTAGAATTGATTATGAATAATAATACTTGGATTTTTCTGACCTTCCTAGGGGTTGCAGGGCACTTGGTAATAAATGGGTGTTTAAAAAGAAATACAAGCTTGATGGGGTCATAGAAAAATACAAAGTTAGATTGGTAATTCTGGGTAATTTTCAAAAGAAATGGCTTAATTATTTTGATACTTACTCTCCTGTCACTAAGGTTTCTACCATTAGAGCATTAATTGCACTTGCATCCATTCATAATCTTATTGTGCATCAAATGGATGTGAAAACAGTATTTTTAAATGGTGACCTTAACAAAGAGATTTATATGAGTCAGCCTGAATGATGTGTGGTTCCAGGTCAAGAGCACAAGGTATGCAAGCTTGTCATGCCTTTGTATGGACTTAAACAAGCACCCAAACAATGGTATGACAAATTTAGTTCTACTCTTACTTCCAATGATTTCTAAGGTAAATGATTCTGATACTTGTGTTTATTCTAAATTAGATGAGCATGGTTGTGTGATAATATGCTTGTATGTGGATGACATGCTTATCTTTGACACTAATTTAGATGTTGTAAACACAACCAAGAATTTGTTGAAATCATGTTTCGATATGAAAGATATGGGTGAAGCTGATGTTATTCTTGGCATTAAAATTACTAAGACTTTAGAAGGACTATGCTTGAATCAATCTCATTATATTGAGAAAAATTTTAAACGTTTTAATCAGTTTGATTTTAACCCTGTTAAAACTCATGATCCTAGTATTCATTTGAAGAAAAATAGAGGTGATAGCATATCACAAGAAGAGTATGCTAAGATTATTGAAAGTGTTATGTTTTTAATGAACTATACTAGACCTGATATAGCATATGTTGTAAGTAGATTGAGTAGATACACTCACAACCCCAATCGTGGTCATTGGAATGCTTTAATTAGATTGTTAAGGTACTTGAAAGGTACCATAAATTGGGGTTTTCACTACAAGAGTTTTCCATGTGTTTTAGAAGCTTTTTATGATGCTAACTGGGTGTCTGATAATGATGAGATTCATTCTACCACCGGCTATGTCTTTACTCTTGCTAGTGCTGTTATATCTTAGAAATCTTCCAAACAAACATGTATTGCTAAATCTACAATAGAATATGAGTTTATTACTTTAGAATTGGCAGGCCACAAAGCTGAATGGCTATGAAGCTTGATGGCAGACATTTCATTGTGGGGGAAGCCGACTCCATCAATTTCCATGCGGTGTGACTCACAAGCGGCTATCAGCATAGCCAACAATCATTCGTATAATGGAAAGAGAAGGAACATACGCCTTAGGCATGGAATTGTAAAGAATCTGATTAGAGATAATATGATATCAACTGAGTATGTAAAGTCAGAGAGGAATCTAGAAAATCCTCTCACCAAAGGCCTTTGTTGAAAAATGGTGCTAGAGTAAGCACAAGGAATGGGGCTTAAGCCCATTGTGAAGTGAATTGTGATGGATACCCATCTTGGGGGTGCCCAAGTTCAATGGGTTAAACAAAATCACAAAACAACCAAGTTATGTACTACAACCCATTCTAGTTGATAAAAGTGATGTAGTATTTGATTATTTACTGTCATGTGTGTAAGGTTGAGTCTTAGGCTTTTAATGAGTCCATAGCCTTTGTGGTGGTGTGAGATAGTACACACTTGATGGACTCACCTATGTGAATGTAGGGATGTGCCCGTCCCCTATGAGAGCATATGGGCTTATGACTCTCTAGAGCGTTCACAGAAAAATCCATGACACTAAGGGGCCCATATGTGTAGTTTGCTGTGAGAATAATTTGACTTTGAGGTTGAGCGGGTGCGCAAAATTGTAGCAAACAAACACCATGAAGGTTCATGAATTATTTCCACCTAAATGGATGTTGGGCTTACTTGTAAGTACTAGGTACTGATTCAAGTCCACAAGACATTAGTGTTGTAAAGCGAAACCTCCTACTACCATTACTTCTTTTCCTTTCTTACTTTGAATCATGTGGGTGATTGTTGGAAAGTTGCTTCAAAGAAAGCCAAATACTCATGTGAGACAAAATCAAATGTCCCACAGTGATAGAAAACAAGGGAGCAAGCCTCTTTATATATTGAGTTATTCTTTAAACCTTTGAGTAAGTTTTAAAGGATAGACCCTCCATCACAGGCACGTGCCGCCGCCGCCGTCCGACCGGTCGGGCGACAGTTCAGTCATCCTCCAGCTCTTTCATACACACACAGAAAACTCTGTTCTCCCTTTTTTTGAGTCTTGGCAGTAGCTCTAATTGTTCTCAGTCCACCGCTTCGTCGTATATCATAGTGGTGGTTGCCGTATCCCTAAAGGTCGATTGCCGCTGTTCCTGAGTGTACCAGTAGGGAGAAAATTCAACTTTAGGGTAGTGATCATTCACGCCACGGTTTTGTTCCAAATAAGTTTGTTCCATTTCTAGTCTTGTTTCCAACAACAGTCAGGTATGTGGATCATGTACGGTCCAACAACCGCGTAACCCCTGAAAAAGAAGACAAGAACAGCTCCAGGGAGCATATGCGGTCGCCTACAGAGATCGTGTATGACCCCTTTTACGACCGTGTAAAGCTCATTTCCACGCGGCTTCACAAAGCCCATACGTGTGACGTTTTGGGCAGAGTTGAAGCCCCGATTTCTAGGTTTATCATTTTTCTCTTTCCCTGAAAACTCAAATCTTTCCATTAGTTAGTTCCAAATCTAGCTTTGGTTAGTGAATTTCTTCAAAGTTGTAAGAATCTCTATTTCCATCTCTCTTTTAGTCTAATCTAGTATTTTATTTCTTCTCTTGAACATAGGTTTTATGTTGAATTAAATCATCTTTGCTTTGATTATTTCCATGGATTGTGAATGGTTTTATGATTCTAGGATTAAGCCAAGCCTCAATGTGTTGATTGATGACGAATGATTGACCCTCCCCCTATTTTATTTCTTATTTCCCTCAAGTCAAGTATTTGCACAGCAAGTGTTTGATGAAATGTCTGATCACCAGTTTATCATGTTTAATGTTATACTTGAGCTTGGGAGAAATCTCACGAAAGTAGAGTTTGATCATTGAAATTTTTGCTATATTAATCTTTTTTTTAATGGGTTTAAACTTGTGCTTGGATACTAGAAATAGGACTTTAGCACTTGTTAGAGCACTCTATTGCACTCTGAAAGAAGGTAGTAGTTAATTATTTCGATTATCCTTGATGGATTGCTTTATTGCATTTGGAGTATGGGTTCATCATTTGTCATTGATGCATTGTTGGCGAGTCTTAGTCCTAGGATTTCTTTTCATCGTATTTGATTCCTCGTGTTTGCTTGCTTGTTACTTAATCTTGCCTTTAATTTTTATCTTTGTTTAGTTTCCTTTATCACTTATTGATCGATGTAGATTGTACGGATTACTAAAAGCTTAGTGTCTAGCAAGGAATCCCTATGGATCGATATTTTTTACTACTTCGATATACTCGAGCACTTGCAACCTAAAAAGAAAATGAGGCTTGGATTAGGCTGCAAATTTCTAAGCAACAGTATCGGTCACCATTACCATGTCATATCAATTAGAAAAACAAGGGTAGAGTTAAGCAAACTCAACCTCTACCATCACAAGACTAGCGGCCATGATTACCCTGGTGCTAGTCGTGCATAGGGGCAGTAGCTACTAAACGCCACCATGGTGGTGGTCATTTGGAGCGAAAATCAAACAAGTAAAGGATCCTGATCGAAACAAAGGAAAACCAGATACTTTACAATAATGAAAGGTGCACACAACCAAAAATAGAAGCGAATGACATATNCAAAGAAGAGGAAGAATGCCAGCGGTACGATGAAAGAGCGAATTGTACAACGGCCATGGTGCATAATTCACAAATACTAATCAGTAGTGATTCCTAGGTGTGTTTATTTCATCATTTCCATTCTACAATTTGTATTCACTTTAGTTCTACAACCGACTTTTTCTCACATTATTATTGTTCATTCAATATCCATTCGGAACAATTTTCAGTTCCATTTAGTTTAACACATTTCAATTGAAATAAATACACCGTAAGTGCAGAATTCGCAAATATTATCAATGGCTAAAATAACTTTGCGCCAATTCCATAGTTTGAATTATTAAGTAGTTGCGAATTACGATAAACAGTTGAGAGTATTTTGAACTAATTTCCCTTAATCTTTTGTTGCTTTCCTCTGCCATAGTCTTAACCCTCTAAACCAAAATATGGGCAATTCTGAGGCGATAGAAGCAAAGCTTCCAACGTAACTTGTGAGTCTAAACCCATTCAAAATACAATGAACCAGAGGTCAGAGGTGACGATATAAAAGGTGATTTCATTAACAATCTAGTAGCTGTCCTTACAAAAGAATAAAGTANCCAATATTCTTCTAGTAGTTCATTTTTCTGCCACAAAACCTAATACTAATCGATTTGGATGCGTATCTTCACTGCATCAATGACGAGAAAAGCAGTTCCAGTTGGGTGAAAATGAGCTTGATCCTTTCAGCTTAGATACAGATACAGATCAGTGCCAATGGAAGAAGCATCTATGCTGTTGCGCCAGCCATTTCTTTGCCAGATGTTGCAGGAACAATTTTTTGTGGCTGTGTGCAAGACGAGGTTAACATGTTAACAAAAGAAGACAGGAGAAACAGAGAGAGATGGTTGCAAAAAATGTCCTAACAAAAGAGAATCAAACGAGGATGGGGTTTATTTCAGGATTCTTACCGCAGCCAGCTCTTGTTCATGTTTGGGAATGAAAGCAGTATCGACTTTCCCGTTTTTAAAGTCCTGCAGATAAAGTAACATAAGAGAATCATAAAGATGATAATATGTCATTCCCAAAAAAGGATGGTGTTGGGGCTGGAGAGGGATGGCTGACTATACAGAACGTGAACAAAGGAAGTGATAGAAGTAAGGAATCACCTCAATATCAAGGATAAGCTTATGGTACTCAATAGTCGTTGGAACCCCTGCAATAGCGATATTGATAAATTTTGAAAAATCAGAAAGTAAAATGCAAGAAGTTCCATGTACGAGAACAATATTGGAAGCCAGATCACCAAAACTGAATGGTGAGAGTTCCAATAAGACACTAAGAAATCCATGATATTATTCTTTCTTTTATAAACTGCTACTAGGCTTGACAAAAAAGAAAACTGCGTTATGTGATTCACACTTGCCTGTAATAACTGTATCCTCAAGAGCCCTCTTCATACGAGCAATGGCTTTTTCTCTGGTTGGAGCCCAAACGATGAGCTACATCAAGAAAGACACTATGTTAGCAGGATAACGAACCACACGCTATCTAATTAAAGTACCAAGCAACCTGAAAAGACAAACAAATCCTGATCTGATCACATTAGGTTTCTCTTTTTTTCTGAGAAGCCACCAAAATTATTGAAACTCCAATTGTTGATGTATTGAAGGATGACCAATGATATAATGAGGTTTCCTCACGTGGCACAAATTTATTGGTAATAATGAGGTCTAACCCGCCTCATATAGCTCAAATTTTCACAGATTACTCTAGAGAGAAAGCAAATTGATAACGAGATAGAAAAGTCGTGAAAAATTTCTGCCAAAACTTAATATGCACCAGCATGCATCAGCAAGCAAACTTATATAGCTCCTTTATCCAACCAATGAGTAGTGACATGCATTTGTTCTGGCGTATAACAGACCATGAATTTGCGGAGAATCCAATCACCAAGGAACGGATAACGGTGGAGATAATTTTCTCCCAACATTTTCAGGCTCGAAGTTACGAAATCACTAAACAAGGTCCAGTTTCTTTTAATACCAATGTATTCTCAAACTCTTTAGTTACTAAAAAAAAGGAAAAACCCTAGGACTAGCAAACTTCACAAGTGACAACAGAAAAACTTCAGACCCTTAACCCCACCCACTTCCCCACAAAACCAAGAACATGATCTCTGGCAGCTGCCTTTTTTTGGGAGAGAGAGGGTAAACCCCATTACACTAATAATTAATCCACTAATCCACGCAAGGATAGAACTTGGGTCACTAGCACCACATAACAAGGTTCCCATCAACTGTCTACAATGCGCTGGGCCTCTGGCAGCTGCTTCAACAATAGAAAGATTGTTACTAGTTTCTTAATCTTTGGCTGTACGCTTTAACAAAAAAAAGTATTGTAAGCTGCCTCAGAAGGACCATATTAACCAAGGAAAGAGAGATTGGAAATGAAAGATTACTACGAGGATATTCAAAGAGAATGGGTTTAGCCTAGCCAATCAGTGTAGATTTCATAGTCAATTTTTAGAATATGGGATTCAACCTAGCTCAGTCAAGGAGATTAGCTCCAGAAAGAGGAATGAATACAAGCTGGATGCCAATTCGTTGAAAAAGGATTAGTTTTAGTCTAGTCAGCCTAGACTCTATCAGACCTTATTAGGGATTAGTTAGGTTTTACTAAACTCAGTCAACGATATCTTAGAAGCTTCATAAGGAATGAATAAAACCTGGTAGTGGACTATAGTAGAATCATTGCTTCAGAGTTTCATTTTTCTTTGCCTTAAAATGAGGCTAATTGATAGGTGGAATCCAATGATCCCTTGTTAGTATCAGATCTCCAGAATTTCTATGCAGATGCATGATATTGTTTTTCATCAATTTTTATCCTGACATTCTAGCTCACATTCTCCGATACAACATAGCAAAGTTATTGATTGTTTTTCATCAATTTTTATCCTGACATTCTAGCTCACATTCTCCTATACAACATGGCAAAGTTATTGGTGTTGCACTACAATGAATAAGTTCCTTATATTGCCACTGATAAGGAGCTGATAACTTGATGTAGAGGATTTTGCAACAATTCTATGTGCATTTGCGGCATCTCATATGTACAGTTTTCAAAAGACAAAAGAAGTCATAATATGGAAAAAATGTAAGCATGTCAACAAGACATAGAAACAGTAATGAGAAGCAAAAGGATACACCGGTACATGAACATAGACATTACATGCTTTGTGAGGACAAATAATGATTGCTAAAGTAGAGAGAACATTTGCTCTTAGTCACACACCTTTCCAAGTAGAGAATCGTAACTTGGTGGAACCACATAACCAGGATACACATGGCTATCCATCCTCACAAATGGCCCTCCAGAAGGCAAGTAACTGGTAATTTTCCCTGAGATAAATATTGATATTTAGTTTAGACTTCACAAAATCAATATGATCAGATGTATACTATTCAGAGCTAGCCTGCCTAGAAAAATTTAACTAAACACATGGAGTAACAGCATCTTCAGCTGGGCACTGATACTCTTGTATAACAGTGTATATATACTGGATCATATGAGTTTCAACACAGTCACAAAATCAGTTTCAATAACAAATCAAAATGCAAAAATTGTGGGGGAAAAGCAAAGTAATTCCAAGGCTGAAGGCTCATTACTATTTTACTACTTATGCTGTTATTTTTAATAGTACACTGAACAAGTTCCTGGACTGAATCAAACTCTGTCGTAGTGTTGAGAGCAAACTTCAAACCAGGACATGAAGCATGTAGAAAGCCATACTTCCCCCAACCATCTAGGATAAGAGTGTTTATCATTACTTTCAACTATGTCCCATAAAGGTTACTCACTAAGCTTGGTAAACTAGGGTGCATCAAGAGCTTGACCAGTTTACAGTTCACAGTGAGATACATGCTAAGGATTCCAAACAAACAGCATTCAACAGTGTTGCTAGGCAATGCAACAAAGATCCACATTGATAGAAAAACTCATACCAGGTCCAGGCCGGAATCCCTTGAAGGCGTCTTCTGCATTGATTCGGCATTCAATTGAATGTCCTTTAAGCACTATATCCTCCTGCAGATTAGAGTGCATGAACAAATCAAATGCTTAGATAGTTAGATGTACATGTCCAAACCCACCAGACCAATCTAAATATCAATCTAAATATCATTCTCAATACCTGTTTATAGCGGAGTTTCTCTCCCATAGCTACTCGAATTTGTTCCTCAATCAAGTCAACAGAGGATATCATTTCTGTCACAGGATGCTCAACCTATATATAACAAAGAGAAGCACAAATTAATATACCAGACAAACTCTAATATCAAGAGCTTCTTTGATGACAATTTTTTACCTGGATCCGGGTGTTCATCTCCATGAAGTAGAAAGAACCTCTTTCATCCAAAAGAAACTCCACTGTTCCAACACCAATGTAACCTATAGATGCTGCTGCAGCAACAGCTGCATCACCCATGGCTTTTCTTAATTCAGGGGTCAATGCAGGGGACGGTGCTTCTTCAAGAAGCTTCTGGTTCCTTCTCTGCAAAAGAGAGGTAGGCATGAATATAACTACATTAGGGAAACAAACTATGTGCATAATTCTTTTGAGAAGTCTAGAGGTAGACAGAATGGAAATGTCTTTCGATCTTAGGAACACTTTGGATTGAGCATCATTGAGAAGGGACTCATCATCACTCATGTGACCAGCTCAAAACGGGAAGGTACAATAGTGAATGAGTTGCCCGTTCTTAATATTATGTCAAAACGACCAAGTTATAGAAACTTGTCAATCACAAAAAGAGAAAAAGTTAAAATAATGTATTAGATAAAACACCACTATTAAAATGGTATACCTGAATACTGCAATCACGCTCTCCAAAATGAACAACATTTCCAAACTTGTCTGCAAGAACCTGTCAAGGGTAGCGATTTTAAAATTACCAAAATATCATAAAAGATTGTGAGGAAACACTTTGCAAGGGGTGTTCATATTTGACAAACTACCTATGTGTGGGTAATCTGGGTATAGTTGACTCTGTTAAATACAATATATTGAATTTCAGGACTGAGATCTCACACTTCTGATACGCTACTTCAATTCATATATTTTGCATTCCCATAGGCATGGATGCTAAACATCTTTTCAATCACACGTTTTGACTCCTTTATTCTTTTAATANTGGAGTAACAGAAAACAAAAGGGCAACGAAACAAGAAGTTTAAAACAGTCAGGTAACACTAACAGAATTGAATCTGTAAAAATTGATAACTCAAAGAAAATATCATATATGATATATCTAATAAAAAAAATAGAAAAAATGGACATAAATAATCTAACATATTGGCCGTCTGACAATATTAATCCAACATATCACTTTAGCCCAAATTAATCCAATATTTCACTGACCCTGATGCCGCTGAAGTAAAAATTGACGTGGTTGACTTTCGTTAACCCCAATGTGATGTGGCATAATAAAGCTTGTGCTTCGTGAATGGAGCACAATTTAAAAAGGAAATCTAGGGCTCTTCCCAACATTCAAATCCCCTTCTTCTCCATATCTCTTTCTTCCTCAATCTCTATAGCCATTCTCTATATTTTCGAAATCGAAATGTTCAATTAGCATGAAAGCCAGACTCGAATCCCATCAAAAAGTCCAAAATTGTCGCCCAGCCAGTGTTCTCCTTCTGTTCAGTGTGAACATGGAATACTTGAACTTCATGAGCTTGAATTTCAATCCCCCCCCCCCTCCTACATAGTAGTAATGCACCTTCCCAATATCCATATCAAACCGGACAAATGAAAGGATCAATAAACCCCAATTTGTTATCTTCGCAATTGCTTCCCCACAAGATCTTCGATCTTCCCAAAACCCAGATTAGGGTTCAACAGTAGCTTCAATTTCGAAAATGGTCGCCTGATTTTGCACGAAAGAGGAGAAGAGCGAAGAAGACAGAGGGAGATGAAAGGGCAGGGAGAGAGACGACTGGTGTGTTGTAGCAGATGAAGGGGGTTGGTTCCCACCAAATTGAATATGGATTGCCACGTCACAACGGGGTTGACAGAAAGTTAACCATGTCAGTTTTTAGTTCAACGGCATCCCGGTAAGTGAAATGTTGGATTAATCTGGGCAAAAGTGATATGTTCGATTGATATTGTCAAATGGCCAATATGTTGGACTATTTACGTCCATTTTTCCAAAAATAAGACAGCAATTTCAATTATTTCTCAATAGTTTAAAGCTTCTAGACAACTAAATGATCAAGCCTATAAGAGAATACATGCCTTGTCTAAGCTCTCTTCATTCTTTCTTTCTTTCCTTGTGAGGTTACTTATGCATCCTCTTGTACAGAAATTTATATCAGCAACGCCTCTAGTCTCTTCAAGGGTGATCCACATAAACAGCACAAACCATTGTGTTGCTGTCTAAACATGCTGGGCCTTAGCTTGGTACAAAATTTTATTTTTGTAGCCATTACAGGAAAATGGGGTCATTAAATTAGCAGTCCAGCATTTTCAGCTCTCAAATCTTCTCCACAAAATTTGTTTTGCCACAACGAGGGCAAAATTGATGCAAATCTATCATTAACATGATACAACAATTCTTATAATTTGTATCTTCTTCTAAGCATCCTAATTCCCAATCTACGTAGGAGCCAATTTACTAGTTACATAACAACAATCTATGTATTGAACTGAAATAGACCACATGTCAACATACCTGAAACTCAATGTGTCTAGGATTTTGGATGTACTTCTCCAAATAAACTCCATCATTTCCAAATGCAGCTGCAGCCTCACTCTTAGCTTGCTGGAGGGAACAATTATGAAATTCAAAAAACTCAGTTTTTCTTCAAACATACATGCACCTTCTGTCATTTTCCTAAGCAGCGGATGTCAGTATAGAATCATGCTTGAAACCATTTGTGTCAGGCATCAAAAAATGAACATTAATTTTCCAGGCATAGATTAAAAGTTTTCAGAAACAATCCAGAAGTTTACAAATGAAAGTATGTGCTTTATGTAATTTTGGCATTCAAACAGCTTGAAAGAAAGCACATTCAAAAATTCAAAGCATGGAAAACTTCATAAAAGCAGCATTTTGATCATCACCTGCAACAACTTTACAAATTCATCTGGCTCCTTAGCAAGACGCATTCCACGGCCTCCACCACCTGCAGTGGCCTTCAAATAGAAACAATAGCAGTTATGAGTCTTTTGAAACTTATTATGAAAATTGTTTGGCACTATGAAGGCTAACAAATATTAACCATATTCGACCAAATAATGGCTCATCAAACTATCTGCAATTCTTATTTATTGAAAAGTTGCCGATGATAGTTGCGCATCTGATTGAAACAACCTGTTATCACAGGAAATGGCTGTGTAAACCTGGGTGGAAGCCTCTTTAGAGACACTGAGGCAGTGTTTTTGCTGATGTTGATTTGACTACATAATGTGTACACAAACTCGGCCTTCCAAATGTCAAAAAGCTTAGAATATCTAAGACAAAAGATCAAATGAGGGCACAGCAAATGGTCGATTAGTTAAACTGAAGCTATTTATTCTTGGTAAAACCGTAGGCTTAAGTCAAAAGGGAATATAACCTCAGGATCAAGTAATAGAAAATTTTGAACAGATAAACTGGTTTGATTTTGATTTATAAAAATAATATATAAATAGCTTCAGTAAATAATATATATTGTGATTTCGTAATTAATGGAAAAGCATTGCCAAAACATTCAGTTTCAGTACTTCATTTGATTGAGAATCAACTCAACATCACATGGATAACATTGGTCCAGCTTCATGCTAAAACGAACCATAGTTTAATGACCATTATCTTAAAATGTAAATATAACTCTATTATCTGGCTTTATTTAGAAAGTAAAGTATAATACATGCAACACTAGCATGCATAACTCACATACAAAACACTATTGCATTTTAATTATACTCTTAACAAAAAATAATTTGGAGAAAGGAAAACCTACTGTGCAGTTTGCACAATTGGATTAACAAGCTATTTTATAAATCATGGTAGTTATCAATTCCTTCTGTAAAAAACTTACAAGCAAAGGAATCTCAATATCTTAATGCACTAATGTTTTAGCTTCTAGGAAAAGACTTGATATTCATCTGTTTACCTCAAATTTTGACACCCTTCTTCAGTATGTTGGAGGATTTCCAATTAAGTATGGTTTAAGGGTTTGTTTGGACGAAAGGCTACACGGGAAGTGTATAGCTAACCATGTCGATTTTTTGTGGGATTAGGGTCGAACTGCCGTGATACACCTTTACATGGACCATGTATATCCACGTATCGGTCCACTACACGGACCATGCATGCCCTGTTGTTACCGTGTATGGTCTTGGTAATTTGCAGGTTAATTGAGGTTACTTCGTTTAACTCATGTTCCTAATGATATATGATAGTCATCTGTGATACAGTGAGCCACAAAGTACGGATGCGCATAAAGGGACACAATGGTTCACGTGTCTTCTAATAAATGAATGGGTATATCCCTTCATGAAGGGGCATGAACAACTCTATATATAGAGCCACCCCCATCACTTGGTTTATGTGTTGATCTAAACCCATGGCCTATTTTCTTCTTCTCTTTAGAATTCTCAAGGCCCACGTGTCGTGTAAGACACCACTTTGGCATTTGCCTTGTTGTATCTCCAAGTTCGGGTTAGGCTGACCACTTGCACAAGTATTGGACACTAGGCAGTGAACTATTGACGTTAGCAACTAGGTGTACATTCGTCTGTCATGACAGTTTAAATTTTTACTAGCCTCAGTTGACTCTAGGCAAGAGTGAACAGACACTGTAGGACGTGCACAACCCCAAAATCATGATTGAAACTACTATTTCCGTACAGAGGTTAACACCAGAAAGCAAACAAACAGAAAAGTGACAAAATTTAGCAGCAGATACACAAAATGTTCAAAATAAGGACTCATCATGAACTTCTCGAGATTGTGCTTCCACAATATGACAGCATGATAGGTACATGTAGTAATCAAATATTTGTAAGAAATTGCTAGCTATAGTAATAACAAAGGAACTCAGTACCTACAACTTTTTGCGTTATGATTGATAAAAGGGAGAGAGGGGGAGGGGAGAGAGAGAGAGAGAGAGAGAGAGAGAGAGAGAGAGAGAGAGAGGGCGATTTCTTGGAAGAGAGAATGTTCAACAGTACAAGAATGACACTGACAAGTCACTGTCAGACCGAGTAAATAAATAATTAAAAGCAAGCACACCTTACATTTTAGTCAAATCCAACAAGAGTGCCCTGGCCTAGGTACACATTGCTCACGAAAACGCTAAGTGTTGCTAAATAGACCATCTTACCCTGGACTAATCATAAAGGCAATGTCTGAATCAGAAGATTCAGGGATTGCACTATAGGCCAAACACCACACAAAATTCTACTTCCATTTTTGCTCCAAACCGTGCAAACTTCTTACTTGATAAAGCCTCCATATTTCTAGGTTAAACCAACATATACCATCGGTGTTTAAGAGGATGTTTCAGATACCCAAATAGAAGCGGCGTAGGAGAAACAATGCTCAGCTTCACCACTTGTGAAACATGCTTACAGACTTTATGAAAAAGTATATGCTGCATTTTGTTCCCTCTTTGACAAGCCTATAGTCCGAATTTAGTTCTGTAGTGTTACCATTTCAGACATTATAAACTCAGAATTGGAGAAGAATATGAATTTTAGTATTCCCAAGTTATGGTACAGGAGTTGTATCTGCAGAGGGGCAGGGTACAATGGGAAAATAGAACAAGGGTACAGAAAAAAGATGCAGCTCTGACCATATGACTAGTATAAGAAACATGACAACTGGTTGGACTCACCCAACATAATGCTGCTCAACTTTCCATAGTGTCTCACAAGCATACTCACCATCATATAATCTCATGTTGACAAACACAGATAAACTTGATTAATTGGCGGTGAGGTTAGCATGCTAGGGAATTTTGCAAATTTCTTAATGCATAAAGGCCAAAATTGAACACATACACCTACATAGTCTACCACTGGTTCAGTGAAATCCTGTACTACTTCACAGAAGGAGTGCTGGAAACATGTAGATCTAAGAATTAAGAAGAAACATACCTTAATCATAACAGGGAAACCTATTTCATGAGCGAGCTTAATCGCTTCTTCAGTGCTCTGTATATATTTTAAAAGTCACAACTGAACGTTAGAAAAGCTGGCCAGGTAATAAATAAATAAATAAATAAATAAAAGAATACAATATGAATGAAAAAGAAAGTTTTGGTAGCTGCGACTCAAGAAAAATGGTAATCAAATCTACCTGTAATAATCCATCACTTCCAGGCACAGTTGGAACACCAGCATTCTTCATTGTATCTCTAGCAGTAGATTTGTCACCCATTACACGGATACTGTCTGGCTGCAATGTTTAAGAGTAATTAAAAGCAGTAATTCTTTTTTTTTCTTTTCTTTGTTTGTATATTTTACTCCCTCCGTCCCACTATTACGTTTCCAAACCACCAAA
>BSSO01002876.1:0-17970 GCA_030267885.1 Mesembryanthemum crystallinum
CAATGTGAAAGAAGCTACACCCATGGATAATTTACTGTTTTCAATGAATTTTTTGCCAAAATTGAACGTACCAAACGGAATGTGTAATCTTCATTAGTGAATGGAGAGAGTTGTAAAAATGTATAATGTGATGTCTCTTCCACAACTGTCTAAGAATATTCATAGGGTGTGTTCATTTCACCTTACTGAACCCCATTTCGATTAGGTCGTTCTGTTTTGTTCAGGCATTTCTATTCAAGCCATGCACTTTTCCTCTCACAGATTACATTTCATTCAGCTCAATTCAGTTCAGTTCAGGTCGTTCAGTTCAATTCAGGTACTTTTAGACGAACTGAACATACCAATGACTCTCCAGTTAGATATTAATAATCAATATGACCTTGTTTTGTTATGTTACACTAATGTAAATTGTTCACACAAACGCTATTCTATAAAGGAAAAAGTTAAGACAACCATCTACGTATCCATCTAATTACATTTAAACTCCGAGTCCATGAAAATCATCAATTTAAACCCTTACAAAGAGTAAAATAGAAAAAATTATGAGAGAATAATTAATTGAATGGCTAACCACTGGGAGCCCTGTATATCCTATACTCCATCTGTCCCACCATTATGCGCGCGCGCGCGCGCGCACACACACACACATACACACACACACACACACACACACACACACACACACACACACACACACACACATATATATATATATATATATATATACACACATAAATAACACACATTTATCCCTACCATCAATCTATTTACCCAAATTATCCTTCTTTATCTCTTTCTCTATATATCAAATTTCACCATCTCTTTAACTTTAGAGTGAATAGTACAATGGCCACGTAATGCTGAGACGGAGGGAGTATATAGACGGGGAAATAATACAAAAGTACACAGTTATTGTAGTAACAAAATTCCAAACTTTAATATAGGAAAAAAACGAACTCAACAATTAAGAATGATACGTAGTAGTAGTAACAAAATTGGACTAGAGAGTTGGGTGACAGCACAGTGGTGCTCTCACCTTTGTCCTGGGCAATAGCCCAAGGATCGATTCTCATATCCCCTCCCCAGTAGACTATAACACCAGTGGGGCCTAGTCCGCCACCACAACACCCAAAAAAAAAAAAACAAAATTGGACTAAAATAAATTGATGGATAACCAAAGTGAAACGGAGTGGGCTTGTTTGCTGGATCGATACAACGCAACAGAGTTTTGGGCCTTGATATCCCGAATAGCGAATAATTGTTCAATAGTATTTTTTAAAGGAGGAGCCTATTCTTTCTTTCATTTTGAAATTCGAAATTAGAGCCGTTACGAGTGGAGGTGGGAGGGATTCTGGCAACGGTCTCGTCCCCTCCCCCCTTATATACTTCCATTTCTGCTCTTCTCATCTAGAATACTCCAGATCTGCAAAATTGAATCAGGTTTTTGAGAAATCAAGAGAGAGGAGAGAGAGAGAGAGAGAGAGAGAGAGAGAGAGAGAGAGAGAGAGAGAGAGAGAGAGAGAGAGATGGAAATGGTAGGTGAGAAAGGAACAACAATGGCTGCAACGACGACATCCGCCATGGAAGCTTTCGAGAAGCTTGAGAAAGTTGGAGAAGGGACATACGGGAAGGTTTACAGAGCGAGAGAAAAGGCGACTGGGAAGATCGTGGCTCTCAAGAAGACTCGACTCCATGAAGATGACGAAGGTGTCCCTCCCACCACTCTTCGGGAGGTCTCCCTCCTTCGCATGTTATCTCGCGATCCTCATGTTGTCAGGTAATTTTTCTACTTCTTCCTTCAATCAAATCTTCTGTCTAGGGTTAGGGTTTTGATTAATCGATAAGATCATTTCTGTTTGTTGCTTGAATTTAGGTGGTAGATTTTTAGGGTTTGTACGTCTTTTGTTTGTTGATTGTTGTTAGTGGCGATCTTTTGGTCTTATGCTTCCAACAAATTTCAGTCGTCTACGATGAGATGAATTAGGATTTGTTCTGTTTTCTTGAGGATTTACCGACCATTGGATATTAGTGTTAGTGTGGGGTGTGGAATGTTGAGAAGTTAGGGTTTCGATTATTAGATCAATTCTGTTATTGATTGAAATTCTGTGGTAGCTATTTTTTTGATTTTACGTCTCTGATTTGTTGATTGTTGTTAGTCTGGGGTGTTGTTGGCGATTTGGTGTTAAGCTTCAAAATTTCAATTGTGTACTCTGTTAGTTCGAGTGATGAGATAAACCAGGAATTGCTTTGTCTTCTTGAGGATTTACGGCTGTTGAATTTAGTATAGTGTGGGTGTGGAATGTTGAGAAAAGTGTATTTGATCTTGATGGGATGTGTCATTATCAATCAGGTTGATGGATGTGAAACAAGGGCAGAACAAGGAGGGAAAGACTGTTCTGTACTTGGTGTTTGAGTACATGGACACTGACCTCAAGAAATACATCCGTAGCTTCCGCAGTATGGGACAGACCGTCCCTCCTCAGAACGTCAAGGTACACTATAATACATGCCTGGCAAATCAAAACAAAGCTAAAAATTGTGTAGTAGCATCTTTTCTCTCTTTCATTTTGATGCAAATCAGGAGCATTTTCTGGGTTGTTGTTTTTCTATGAATGCAGAGCCTGATGTACCAACTCTGCAAAGGTGTTGCTTTCTGTCATGGTCATGGAGTCATTCACAGGTATCCATCCGTTTTTCTTGACATTGTTTGCTCATTTTCATAAATGGTTTTGAATCCCCCAACTCACCATTGTTTGGTTAATCAGGGATCTCAAGCCACACAATCTTTTGATGGACCGCAAGGATATGACACTCAAGATAGCTGATCTTGGCCTTGCTCGAGCATTCATCATTCCCATCAAGAAGTATACTCATGAGGTATTGTAGTTTTATCTTAATAGCTAGCCAATTTCATGTAGTCATTGCCTTGAAATCTCACATTCCCTAGTCAGTCCCACTTTATGTAGTCCTATCTCAATAGCCAGCCAATTCCAATTACTCATTGCTTTGAAAATTGCAGATATTGACGTTGTGGTATCGAGCTCCAGAGGTCCTCCTGGGCACTACTCATTACTCGTGCGGAGTCGACATGTGGTCTGTAGGCTGCATATTTGGTATAACACCCTCTCTCTTTCATTGTTTTTGAGGTTGTACTGAAATTGCTGGGTCAGCACTCTAATTTTGAATCTTGCAAATTTGACAGCTGAGCTAGTGACCAACCAAGCCCTCTTCTGTGGAGACTCAGAGCTGCAGCAGCTGCTCCACATTTTCAGGTTAGCTGCAGCTGCTCATTCCTATTGGACAATCAAGTTCTATTCTGAGAGTTCTGTGCTTAATATTTCACCCTCTAAGACCGCGAACTTGTTGTGTACAGGTTGCTGGGTACTCCAAATGAACAAGTGTGGCCTGGAGTGAGCAAATTGAAGGACTGGCATGAGTACCCTCAGTGGAGTCCCAAGGACTTGTCTTTGACTGTCCCTGGCTTGGATAAAGATGGACTTGACCTCCTCCAAGTAAGTGCTGAAATAGAGGCTTTGATTCCTGCTCACCCTCATCCAGATGATTGGTGAACTTTTTTCTAACGACGTAAAAATTTGGTTTTGATTTTTGCAGAAAATGCTGATATATGAGCCATCAAAGAGGATCTCGGCCAAGAAAGCGATGGAACACCCTTACTTTGATGATCTGGACAAGACCTACCTTTAAGGATTCTAAAAACACCCCACCCCTGTCGGATTGGAAATGGGTTTGCTTCTCTCAAGCACTACTATTTTTCAAATCTTTTGCTATATTAGTCCCAAGGGGAGTGAATTTTACTAGTTTCCTGTAAACTCTACGACGATTTGGGTCATTTGAAATCTGCACTTTAAGTGAGATTCTTCTTTTGACTTTGAAATACCATGATATAATCAAAATGTGCACAGTTTTGTGCTATTAACCTTTTACCATGTTGTTTCTTGAAATGGTACACTATGTTCATGGTTTGACTGCTGAAGGATTACATATAACTTGCAGCGTAGAAACCTGTTTCCCAATTCCGCAACACTGACAACTAGTAGAAACTTGGAAGTTTTCTTTTCAAGTCTCTTTCTGCGCACAACAAAATGGTGTGATTGTACTTAAGTTGCACATAGAAAGTCGTTTTCCCCCTTTCAGCAACTCTGAGAATTCGTAGAAACTTGGGGGATTTTCTAAATTCTTGAACGTGACAAACAAACAATTCTGTTCCCTCTCAACCTTGAATCCCAAAATTAAATTTTCATGTGGCATTTCCATGTCTTTTTTGTACTAACCAAAATTAATACAACCGAGAGATGTCAATTCTAATTTAATTATTCTAAATATATACAATCTTGATTCACAACTTGAGAAGAGTAGCTTTTCCTTCGCATTGCTGACTTCAAGCTACGAGCCACATGAAGAACGTCGACCAGAGTGTAAGTGCAACTGAAGCCAAAACATAAGTCCACAACATAATAACAGAACATTCATTCTCCCCAGCTCCAAACAATTGGGTTATTGTGGCTGTAAAGGTAGGAAGATCAAGTTAGTAAAGCAAATACACAAATAAGCTTTTAACCTGATATTCCAACCTTCAATTGGATCCTAGAAATAATATGTAGTCGATCTCCCTAAATCAGATCAAGTCTTTTCTACAGTTAACAGAAAGGTGTCAAGATGAGATTTTTTTGGTTCCCAAAACGTCTTGGCTGGTAGCCTTACCGATATTCATTGCTGGGGGAACTGCAAACTGAAGCAAAAGAACAAATTGATATAAGGGATCTTTTGGAACCAGAGCAAAATGAATGGCCCCTTTAATAATAGCAGTTCCAATCATTGGGAGAGCTAGGTAACGAGCAACAATGATCCAAACAACAAGTGACTTCTGAATCTCTGACCTCCTTAGACCTGTGTTAAATCACCCTGAGCTTCATCCACAATAGGCAAGAGGCAGATAACATTAAATAAAATACAAAATAGACGTACCTTTGAGTAGATTTCCCCCCATTATAAGAGTAACAGATGGAATGGATCCATCCCTGCAGCCAAATGAATATGTTGAGTGGACTAAGGAAACAGATAGGTCCACAATTATAGCTAGCATTAGAAAATCTTAAAGATTGAGTTGGTGAAACAATTTGCTCATTTATCCAATTATCCAATTGGAGGGCCTGAAGGATGAAAATGTGAACATACCCCAACAACAATGCTGAATCTTGTATCACGTGAAGGGGTGCACTTTCACCAATCATCAACCTTCGCGCTGTAGGGACTAGTCCAATTATAAACCCGGCAATCTATGTGAAGGAACAAAACAGTGAGCAAAAAAGTTTTAGGGAGATGGCATCTATTTTCAGCACCAAAAGTAGTATGTTATACACACCCACTCTCAGAATACCTAGTCTGAGACAGCTGCATGTTGTGCAAATAAGGTGTCGATTCCATAGAATGGCTAAGATAGATCATAATCCAGTAAGATTGTCAGTTCAGTGCACTAGAGAGGATGTTCTGCCCTTGTATCATAGGCATTCTTATCTTGGCCTAATTCTACATCGAACAAAATTTTCTTTATGCCAATCCACACAGCTCAGTGCACAGAATGCAGGTTCTTCCCTTGTATTATATGCTTTCTTATCTTAACCTAATGCAACGTTGGTATTTCTTTCTTCAATGTTTTCTATTATCTTTCTTCTTTCTGTAACTAACTTACGCGTTTAGTGTGCACTGAGGAGAAACTACTTAACAAAGCAGTCAAACACACTTTTTTCTTTGTTCGTCATAAGCATTTCCAGATTGTATGCACTCCTCCTTTTTGACTCGGACTCTTCATTTCACCTCAAGTATCCAATGTCGGATCCTTGACACTCCGACATGGATATCAACACTTGACACTTCATTTTAGGCCAAGACTACCAAAATTTTCCAAAAAAACGGCAAGTCTGCCACCTAGACACGTACCCCCAACACTTGTAACCGAGTTTGAGTAATTGGACTCCTCAAAAGGCACGAATGAAAAGAGAAGAAACATTCAATTAAATCTTTTGAGCTTTAAGGACTCTTGATTGTGTCAGCTATAAATATGTCACTAGGATTAGAAGTTTGAGGAACTCTATTCAATTGAATAATGGTAAGGGATATTTCCAAACTTTGATGGAAAGAGGCTACAAGTGATTTCATACCGCTCCAGTAGTTGATGGAGCAAACACCGTCTTTAGGTTTGTCTTCGTTAATACCTTCCTCATCTGTTGCTTCAATTTGTCTGTCACTCCCACCTGCTTCAATTTGACTGTCACTCCCACCTACCGTCATTCACATGTCAAAGGTGCTTAGAATGGTTATGCAGGAAAACAAGGAAAACACAAATAACTGGATAAAGATATGCGTAGAACATATAAGCAATAAGCTACTCTTTGAAAGTTTGTATAAGTAACAATCTATCTTCTATCTGATATCAATGTTACAATGGTACCAACTACACAGACCAATTGCCAGAAAGCTGTCTCATGATCCTTCTGTCTAACATTTCAAATACCAGATTTACAAGAATCCACATCAGCTACAAAACTTAGATAATCAGTACCAATTTTTCAGTTAAGATATATGCATATAAACTCAAGATATTCACATGAANTTGAACCCAAAAGAGAGAGAGAGAGAGAGAGAGAGAGAGAGATAACAAGCACAAGGCAGAAACTACCTCTGATGTCTCAGGTTCAGTGCATGGTGATAATATCACAGGTTGATCGACTGGAATTTTGCATTCTTTTGTAGGAAGAAGGGGTACAGTGCTATTCCTGGTGTCCACTAATGGTGTCTCAGATTCACTGCATGGTGGTTTTAACACAGGTTGATTAATCGGAATTTTGCATCCCTTTGGAGGAAGAAGGGGTACATTGCTATTCCTGGTTTCCGCTAATGGTGCTCCAATGGAGGCATTGCCAACAGAAGAATCATTTATCTCTACTTCTTTCGGTTCCTTACTTGAGCACATCCGCACCAAATTGTATACATAAGACCACAGATAGATGGCTCCAATCTGAGGAATCACAAAAGGCCTATTTAGACAAAACTAACAAGTAAGTCAGCTTTGAGTAGCAGTAGAGTAAAATACATAGTACAATTGTTGTTATTAGTTTCTCAAATGAAATATGCTATAATAAACTCTAAAGTCAGGTACAAGCAGCTCAATACATTTCTACTTTTAGAAGCTTTTGCACAAGGCATTTAGCATTCTCTTTTAGGGCTTGTTTACTTGGATGTAATTTTGATTACAATGTAATGAATCATTTTATTGAGTGCAGGTAGGGGTGGACAAGAGGGGATGGAGGAGAGTAATTGAAAGAGGTGTAATTGATTACATCAATGTATGTAATCACAATTACTCTAGTACAACCCATGTAATCATCATTACATGACTTGAAGTAATGGTGTTTACAACCAACCTAGCAACTATAGATTCTATGACTAGCTATGAGCATGTTTATAACTAAAAAATCTCCATTACATTGCAATTACCATTACACCCAAGTAAACACTACCTTAGGGTAATCAGATTTCATCAATAAGAATCTATTGTCTTCTCTTTTCTCTATTTTCTGTCTTCACTCTCATTGGTCTCAATCAAGATCTTCAAGGCAACACATGGTACTAGAGCCTTGCTAACAGAAGCATTATTTTGAGAGTTTAATCTTATTAAAGTAGATCCAGCAAATTGCTTCACACACTTCCTGACTTTAAAAACCAAATGCACTAGTTGCTGTATGATAAATTTTAGGTGAATGCAAAGCATACAACAACTTAAGGCCTATTTGGAGATCAAACACACTACCCTTAGAAGACCAATAAATGCATTAAATAGACATTCTCTATTACATTGATATGATACTGCATCGAAGTTCAGGATGACAGTCAAAGTAAACTCAAAGTCTTCAACACATTTTGTAAAAGTAAAGTTGCTGCAGTTAGGACTTGAGTGTCTCAACTAACATACCGCCATTGAAAGTGAGGCATATGCCATCCCATATGTATGACATTCATCAGGAGCCCCAAATGGGGTTCCTTTCTCCCTACAAACTGTTGGGATTATTATGAAAAGCATGTTTCCCATATTTCCTGTTTCAGTCAACCACAGAAAAAGTTGTTAAGATGAAAAAGCAGTATTATGTTAATTTCTAAACCATTATTTTTCTCTAAAGAATACTTCATCCTTGACAAATGGAGATAAAAAGGTCACTTCAACTTCCACCGGGATCTCTTCATTAGTTGGGAGAAGAATTCAAATACGTACAGTATTGAGGAACAAACAGAGTAAGAACAATATATTGCATTTGCAGTAAACAAGGACTCTGCTTCCCCTGAAGATTTTAACTTATAAAGTGTGCAATATGACCAATGGACTCCTAGATCACCTAAAGTTCGACATCAGTTCATTGACGCTTTCTGAGATACAATCATATGCAAGTTGCATATTTTCACTCGAATCTAATTAAAAACAAATCACTAAAGTGTACCGACTGGAAACGGAAACTATTGGGAAGGAGCAGGATCCAAAGTAGGAAGGCATGCCTTGGGATGTTAAATGATTGATACTCGTAGTTCCCAATTCTCACCTGCAGCACAGCAGCCTAATATGAGACCGCGGAGGTGACGTGGAGGCTTTGTCACGCGAACAATTATGAAGCCAAGTACTGAACCAGTCACAAATGTTACGAGGATATTCAAAGCCATGTACCACCTAAATAAGCAACAAGTCAAGAAAATTTACTTTATTAAATGACTCAGGCACAGACACAAACACAACACTACACTGGTACCTAAAGGATACGAAAGAATGGCAATGAAATATCCTTCTCAAATGGAGAACCATGTCAACATAGGTATTATATGATGATAACATGGATGTCATTCCCATATTTTCTTTTTCACTAGTGTTTGATATGTGAGTAGGAACGGTAACAAAGATGAATCAAGAAAACAACTTGTTGCACAGGGAGATGCATGTCCTTGGACAGTTGAAAAAAAAAAATACAGATATGATAGAAATGCACATGCTACATTACCATTCCCATTAATTTATGTTCTTGAACTTGAACCATATGAGCTGCAACTGATTCAATGGGTACTAAAGGAATTATGGCCTATATACTTAGCCAATTGAATTGTATATGCCATATAGTTCAAATTCTTTGTATTGAAGTGATAAGGATTATAGGTGTACTCACATCATGGTGATGGTTTCATGGCTCAGTGCTTTGGCCAGATTAGAGGCTACAAGGGCAGGGTTGAATACATAGAAAACAATCTGTTCATATATAGGCAAGCGGAAAAAAGTCAGTTCTGTTCATATATAGGGATGCTAAATATCACTTAGAAGTTTATCATCAACAGTAACATCTATTATGCATATACATAGTAATAATGCCAATTGTAAAAGGTAAAAGTTACCTTGTTCAGGTGCTTCCTAGCATCCTCTCCCAGGACGTTGATACGGTCTAAGGCAAGAAATGAGCCAAGTGCTGTGATTAACAGCACTTTGATGACGGGCATTGATGACGCAATGAATAATTCCAACAGGGCCATAATTTTTTCTTTCTATGATCAGCTCTCAACTTACTATATACTTTCCCTCACCACTTCTCTTTTCAACTTTAATTTTCAGCTCTACAAAACGAAATCCAACTTCTTTTGTACGTCTTTTCCACAATCAACTGCATTCCTGCAAGGTAACAAAATTTTTTGTGTATGACAATACCTCCCCTACCAAAAGCGAGCCAAACATCTAGTCTTTCTTTTCCTTATACAAGCAATAAAAACTACTTTACCTGAATTAAAATTAACAAATTAAACAAAAGTATACCAACAACAACAACGACCCAGTAAATATCCTACCGACCGCAGGACCTGGGCAGGCCTAGGTGACGAGACTGTTAATATTTACCAATATGATTGCCATACCTCTAAAGAGAGGTTGTTTCTGAAAGTGCATCTACAGCTAACCCAATCTGCGAAATACTTAGAATGTAGTAACAAATTTAATCCGACATCCAAACAATCTGGATCATATTCCAAACCAGAACAGAATCATGTGGTGCATGTAAGATTGATCGGCTTATGAACCCCGGAAATTAAATGTTTAAAGGGCATATTCTAAAACCCAGGCCAAAACCAAAATCTTTACAATTGATCATCTATATGGCGATTAAGTATAACTAGCTTAGTTGCATGTAACAGCAATAGCTAATTGAATGAATAAATAAGATTAAGATAAATTGAAAAGAGATACTACTTACATGTTAATCAACAGTAGTTACAGAATAGAAGATTAATTAGCAGATATTAGAGAGTAATGACGATGGTCCATGGCATGCATATATATATATATATAAATTAATTAAGATGAATCATCTATCCTCGATGATGATCAATTGGCTGGGATTATTAATTAATCGAAAAAGGAATTAAGGAGGGCAGATAGAAACATACTCACTGTATGTATATATATGTGAAATAGATGAGAGAGACACTGCAGATACATATAATAGTATAGATGAAATAGGAGAATGGCCGGGAATGAATTAAAAAGTAGTTCCTGAAGCAACGCAATGAATGACGGCATTGCGGTTGAGAGAGAGAGAGAGAGAGAGAGAGAACAGAGAAGTGGCTGGGATGGATGATGGATCCATCAGATTCAGAGGAGCAGAGACGATAGAAGTAAGGGAGGGACACGTTATTACTTATTACTAATAACCAGTACTGTACATGTTAATTAATTTGTTACACCAACAACTATCCTCAATTCCATCGTTTACATGCCATGCAAATTAATGCAATCTAGTCCCCTCACAGATACCATCATCTAAAGGAGCAAATTATATATGGTATATATATCTGTGTGTACACCCGTGTGTACCTAGCCCAGATACACACGGGTATTAAACGATAGCGTTACATAAAAATTAAAACAAAATAAAATATATAAAAATAAGCTTTTCATTCGTTGGCTACCCAGAATAAAGCTTTGTTCTTTTCATGTTATTTTTTTAGATATTTATTGTTGATTATATATTTTTGTTGATTTACTGATTTTTGTTGGTTTTTGTTGATTTTACTGATTTTTGTTGATTCCTTAGATTTAGCAATGAGCGACTTTGTTAATTTTTACTAATTTTTGTCGATATTTGCTGATTTTTGTTGATTTTACTGATTTTTGTTTAACTTTACTGATTTTTGTTGATTTTTAACAAAAATAAGTTGAAGAGAACAAAGCCTAACATGCAGACACAAACATTACAAAAAAATTACCAAATAATCACCATATTTCACAGCCATTAACAAATATCACTTGCAATAAATTCAGAAAATTGTCTCCAATCATCCAACCCGTGAGGCCATAATATGAAGCTGGTGGCCTAACCCGATGAAGCCATCCAGTTCAAAATCGGGTTTGGTTTTGAGAGGAGGATGAAAAGGAGAGTGATGATCGTCAAAGGCGTCAATGCTAGCTTGATCTACCTCATTCTCATTCACATTCTCTCTCCTCTTGCACTTACCAGTCTTCAAATGGAATCTCTGTTTTGGATGTCATGCTCTGCACTAGTAAAATGTGGGTTGGGTTGGATGTTAATTGGGCTACTTGAAAGCAATTTCCGATCTACTTGAGCTCCATTACACAAGGACATTGGACAATAATACTTTTACATCCTTCACCCAAACCAAAAGAATTGGATATCCCATCACATCAGTATTTTTCATACTAATTAATTTTAAACTTTGAAAAATAAGTTATAAATAATATATAGATAATCAGTATGTACTATAAATGACATTGATTTTATTTTACTAGTTTATTCTCGTTAAACTGTATGAATATCACCAATTCTATTTACTCTTGTGATGAAGTACTTACATAAATGCCTCCTCTCACTGAAGGATAATCCAAACTTCAACTTCCATCCAAAATGCCAGAAAATGGGATTGCCCATTTATGCTTTGCTGATGATTTCCTCCTTTTCTGTCGAGGAGATCATATATCTGTCAAACTACTATATGAATAGTTTATATAATTCTCAAATGCCTCCGGTTAAAAGGTAAATCTTGCTAAGAGTGGAATTTATTTTGAGGGGTATAAACTAGACAAATAGTGTATTATTGATGAGCTTGGCCTTCCTACGTACTAAAGAGTTACCTATGAGATACTTGGATGTCCCTTTGTCATCCAAAATACTCGCCATCAATCAATGCAACCCACTTGTGGAGAAAATGATTGCAAAGATTAAATCTTGGGCTGATAGAATTCTTACCTATGCTGGCAAACTTAATTCACTCATCAAGGAAGTACTCTTTGGTATTTAAGCTTATTATTGGGCTCAGTTATTTATCCTTCCCCAGAAAATCATTAAACTCATAAAAACTACCTGTAGAAGCTATCTCTGGTCTAGAGAATATCACATCACCAAGAGAGCTCTTGTCTCCTGTAAGCAAACTTGCAAGCCAAAGGGAGTTGGGGGGCTAAATATGATAAAACTTAAGAGTCTGGAACCAAGATGCAGTTAATAAGTTGCTATGTGCTCTTGCTAAATAAATTGTGGATTATCAGGATCCATAACTATTAGTTCAAGACTCAAGACCTCCTTCAGATGACAGTTGCTACTTAAGCCTTATGGATGGCTCGGATAATTGTCCAAATGAGGAAACATATGAGTTCTTTTGGAGATTGGAGTGCTATCACCAACAAGGGGCAATTTTGATAAAGAAAGCCTATGAGGTTATTAGATGACCTGTAGTAAATGTCCCATAAAAATAACTAATCTGTTCCAATTTTGGGATTCCCAAAACTATCTTTATCCTCTAGATTGCCTTACATGATAGATTGAGGACAAGGGATAGGATGATTCAATGGGGGATTCAATGTCCTCCCATTTGTGGGTGATATGGTTTGCAAAATGAAAATCATATGCATTTATTCTTTGAATATTATGTTGCAGGGAAGATATGGAGTGATATCCTGAAGTGCAAGAAGTTTAATAGAAATATATTCCGATGGCATGCAGAATGTTCATGGGTCATGAAGGTCTCTAAAGGTAAATTCCCCATGGCTAGTTGTCTGAAGATGGCTTTTGCAGCCACTGTGTATGCTATATGGCAGAAGTGGAACATGAGAATAAACAAAAAGTTAGAGCTGAAGATTGCATTTGGCATTGGATAAAGCTGCAGCTGCTATTGCATGTACAAGGGAATCCTAAGCTATGCCTTTATCTAGAGAACTTATGAAGTAACCCTGCTTAGCACATGAAGGGTGGGAAGCTTGAAACCCTTTCTAGAAGGTGTGCAAGTATTTCCGTATTGATGTTATCTAAAGCAGTGGATTTGTGTGTTGTGCTAGCTGATTTTGAGTTACTTTGTCTTGTACATAAACGCTTATCATTGGTGATTAATAATATCTTACATTAATTAAAAAAAATATCTTCAGGGCTATCAAACATATTACTAGTACAATAACTTTATCATAACTCTTGATTTTTCACACTAGCGGCAAAATCAGAAAATTTGCAACATGGGGTGCAATAAAATGGTATTAAAAAATTGAGCAAAAACACAAAATAAATTTAAGACGATAATTTCACATTGGCAAATGATTAAGTACCTACATGAGTAAATAATTGTTTTGTTGCAGAAAAAAAAAATCTCAATTTTGATTTTATCGCATCCACAACTATTATTTAATTTACTCTTAAATGTGCATTCATGCGTGCTCTTTTAGAGATACCTAACTATTTTCATTATTATATAGTACTATGTTAGGAAAAATAGATCGTACAGTGGAAGTGATCAATAAAGATCAAGACAATTGGAAGTATAAGAGAAGTAGGTAATTTAAAGGGCAAAGATATAACACCCAGATTTTAAGTGGAAATCCGAGAATCGGGAGAAAAATTCCACTGACGGCAATAATAAATTCACTATAGATATGAGTACAAGGATCCCCAAACGCACAATTTGTGCAACGAGGTATTACAAGAGTGAAACTCTCAAGTAACAAAATAAAACTATCTCAAAGAAAAAGGCAAGAAATCTATGGTACTCCTCAAGAGATATCCTTGTCTTCCACCAACATATTGATGAGAAACGAGTTACAACAGCTACTAAAACTAAAATCGATACAGAGAAACAAACAAAAAGATAAGAGGAGAAAAATCTCTCTATTCTTTCCCTAGTGGTTGAATCAAATTGCAAGATTTCTCTGATCAGCCAAATCCATAAGATATTGCTATTGTAACCCTGATCCAGAAAAACAACTCTACAGCCACGATTCTCCTTAGGAATCAAATTTCCAGAAAATAAATTTTGAATCGGCACCAGAGCAACATGATACCGGATGAGAACTCAGTAACAAAAGTAAGGCTACCAAAGCACAACCCCACTACTAGAAAAACAAGAAAGAACACCCATTCTTCTCTTTCTATTCCTGTAGCTTCTTCTTTAATACTGTAGCTTCTTCTTTAATAGAATTGACGCTTCATCTACGGTACCTCTAAATCACGTATTGGACCAAGAAACCAGACCATACCTTCTAGTTCTTGTTTTGCTGCTCAACGACGAGATCCAAAACGTGATAGTTCAACCACCATTTCTCCATCTATAGTGAAAGGATGAAAGGTGAAAAGGGGCAATACAAAAATATAACAAATGCCGGAGACAGAATGAATGGTGAATGAAATGGAAAGGAAAGGGGATGGTGTGGCAGCGCCGTCTCTGTGATATATGACATATTCTTTCTGGCCGTAGAATTGATATGTAAATATGTAACGATGGGTGATGTTGATACTCCAATAGAAATAGATATTATGTGATACTGTATTTGTAAGAACGTGTTTATAAATTAGTGTAACTAATATATGGTCATAATTCCGGTAAACTTGATGTCGGAAAATTTAATGAGATGTCAATTGTACTATATAGTAGTACTACTACTCTATTCATGGAGGGGTAATTGCAACTATTGAAATTTATGAGCGCTGATTTGCATAATGGCTAGAAGTTTAAGGGGCAATTTATCATTCCATAAATAAAAAACCTAGGGCAAAGATAAAGCTAACGGAAACAGAAACAGAGCAGAGAGAAGTGAAAGCACCCAGCCGGAACTAATATTTTCAGCCAGACCAGCAAAGCACCAGCCAAGTTTGATTTTTCCCAAAATTTTATACAACAAGGTATCCAAATTCGCAGTTAATTTCTTCTCATCCTTAATCATCACATCACCAAGCTGCTATCTTCTCTGGTTCTGCTTCGACCGCTGATCTGGTAATCTTCCATTTCTCTCTCTCTCTCTTGAGTCTCAGAATTTTGGGTTTCATAATCATTATCATAATCATAATCATAATCGTACCAATTTTGTAACCCTAAATTGTTTGCGTTTTAGAGTAATTTTGAAATTTTGAAACAGTAGTAATGGGCAGTAGTGAGTGTGAGATGGATGTGGGTGATGGTCCTGAGGAAGAACCTGAACTTGAAGAGGGTACTGATACACCTTCTTCTCCGTCTCCTGTTGATGACCAACACCCAATTTCATCGAGCCCTCAACCCAATGGCAATGGGCACTCAACGAAACGGAACCCAGAATCCGGTGATAACAAACCCCCAATTGTAAACGCAAATGCAAATGGTGGGAATGCTGAACCTTCAACTCCTCGTTCCTTACTCAAACCCTTGACTAGGACTTCTCATGATGCCCTTGGCACGCGCTCCACCAACGGTGTCAAGAAACTTAAGGTGCCCACTTGTTCTTTCCCCTTTTAAAGGGTTATCGAAAAAGTCGATTTTTTAGACATAGGATTGCTTTACTTGATAGTTGTACTTGTGTTCATGTTGGAAAAAAAATCGTAATTTGAACTACTTATAGATGATTGAAGAAGACGAGGAGGCTGGGACGAGGGAAGAACAAGCCGAGTTCATGAAAGAGCTGGAGACTTTCTATAAGGAGAAATTCATGGACTTTAAACCTCCGAAATTTTACGGAGAGCCTCTCAACTTACTCAAGTACGTATCATTCTCGTTTTCGTGTATTGCCCCCGTTGTTTCCATCTCTGGGTAGAGCTTTTTAGCTAACCTAGGTATTTTTTTCTTGTTCTGTCTAGGTTATGGAGAGCTGTAATTGAGCTGGGTGGATACGACCGGGTATGAATCCTTTTTTTTTTTTTTTTTTTATACTGTAAGCTACATTTTCTAAGTGTTATGATTGTGCTGCTCAGCTATATCAGTACTTAGTGGCTGAGTGAAATGATGAAATGGCTAAGTTGTGGTTCGCTGCTGGAATTTTGCAAAAGCATAGTAGATATCCTGTATTGTACAATACTACAATTGCTTATACTTGTCTGGTTTGACATAATTAAGCTTGACTGGCCCAATCAGTTGAACTTTGTGAATTTTCCCCCAACCTTTAGAATTCTTTCATGTTTGACGGTGTTATTGCCATCTGGTTGTGATAGCTATGTCTACTTGATTGACTTTAAATGTTCAGTCAACTTGTATTGTGGACACTTGAATATTCCTCGGCAAAAGATGGATTACGGTCTTGCTGCTCTTGAGAGCGTTATGAGCTTTCTTTCTCTGTATTTGCAGGTTACTACATCAAAACTATGGAGGCAAGTTGGAGAATCTTTCCATCCGCCCAAGTAAGAAACAATTCAATTATCAATTCCTTGATTGTTGTTGGCAGCAAATCATTGCAAAAGAAGAATTATTAGCATTTTATTTCATTTAAAGGCTTAGTGAATATCAATTTAAAATCTAAAGATGCTTTTGTTGTTGGTCCATTGCTCTACATTTTACATAAGTCAATGCTTGTTATTTTCTTCAGGACCTGTACAACTGTATCTTGGACATTTCGTATTTTCTATGAGAAGGTATGCCTACATTTCAAGTTTGGTTTCCTTTAAAGGCAGGAGGGGGGAAGGAGGAGGGGTTCAGAATAAACTTATCCTCTTAAATCTGTTTACTGTGCCTATGATTTCTTTAGTTCTTATTTTGTTTTGGTCAAACCTGGGTGATGCATGAGTAATGAAGATCATCTACATCTTAACATTATCAAATCAGGATTATTGAAATTTATATTCCAAATAACTTTTAAAAAGCCATGTGGATAATATTGCAGAGACACAATGAAAATTTAGCCAACTGATGTTTTTGTCTGAGTAGATACATTGGGAAATAGATATTTTGGGTAGTGTATACTGAGATGAATGTTGTATATTCTCACATCTGGCTATGGGATGTAAGCTTTTTTGTTGTTGTTGCGGATATTACTTTGTGCAGGCTCTTTTGGAATATGAAAAGCACAAAAGAGAGATTGGTGAGCTTGAATTTCCTGGTGTACCCATTCCTGAGTCAACATCTGTAGAGAATGAGGTAAATTTCGTTTCTTTAATCTGTGTGTGTTTGCTGCAAGATGAAGGAACTTCCAAAAACTTGCTTCTAATCATGTTCTTCATTCCCACCATCCCCAATGTGAGACATATAGATTGTGTGAATATATGCTAAAATGTTTTTATAAGTGGATTATCACCTTCGTGGGCTTGTGGGTTCACGGTTCACCTATTCATTAGATTTGACCGGTTTGCTTTGCGGAACACCCAAATATCTGTATTTTGGTCATTGTTGCTAAATTCATCACTAAGATAAACTAGCATGTTCATGAACATCTTACACAAAACAATGCAATGGACAAATTGTTAGTTTTCAAAAGAATGCAATTGACATTTTGCTAAGAATGGCAGTATGGCATCATGACTATTAGCAAATACTAAGAGAGGAATAAAAGGGTGGTTTGCTTCTTTATATTTTGCTTGTTTAATACATTTTTTTCCCCATGTGATTAATAGAGCAAACTAAACCTAACTCACCAAGTGGGATCAACTACATGGAATCCTCTACCAAATTATTAGTCATTGTAATTTAGTGATAAGCTCAGACCAA
>BSSO01002877.1:0-17966 GCA_030267885.1 Mesembryanthemum crystallinum
GGAAGTGTCCTCACCATGGTATTCCGGATTGGCTCATTCTACAGACATTTTACAATGGTCTTGACCGTGAGCTCAAGATCTCCATTGATGCAGCCGCGGGAGGTGCCATTATGATAAAGACCATTCCGGAAGCCAAGGCCTTGATTGAAGCAATGGCAACCAACAATTACCATTGGTCTAATGAAAGAGCAATTTCGAAGAAAGGGGGAAAGTTTGCGCTCGATGCCGTGGCTCTTCTTACAAGAAAAATGGACAACCTTGCCCAAAAGTTCGAGCAAGTGCAAGCAGGGTCTTCTCAAGGCCAAGTTCACGTGGCTTATTGTGAGATTTGTGGCATCCAGGGCCACTCATATTTTGATTGCCAACATGCTTTGCCCGATCAACAAGGGATGACTATGGGCCAAGCCAATGCTCTTGCAAATTTCCAACCTCGCGCACTGGACAACCCCTACTCTAACACTTACAACCCCGGTTGGGGAAACCATCCAAACTTCTCATACCGCAACCAAAACCCTCAACCACCACATCAAAATCCACCACCTCCTTTTAACCCTCTATAAAGTACCCACACCCAACCACCCGGTTTCCAACCAAGACCCCCAATTACCTCTAACCATCCTCCAATATCCGACTTGGAAAAGCTCATGGAGCAATTTGTGGAGGCCCAATTGAAACAAAATACCAACAGTTAACGACTCCATTACTGAAATCAATTCCAAGATTGACAACTTGACCTCCCACACCAAAATGCTTGAGACCCAAATAGCTCAACAAGCTAGTTCATCAACTAAAGCCCCAGGACACCTTCCCGGTAAGACGGATCTCAATCCCAAGGGTCATGTCAATGCCATTACATTGAGGAGTGGGACACAATATGAGGGTCCTTCTATGGTAGTCGATCAAGGTGATGAGAAAGCTGTTGAGATTGAAGAGGAGGTGCAAGTTGAGACACCTAAGTTTGTAAATGACTATGGGCCAAGCCAATGCTCTTGCAAATTTTCAACTCCCCTAAGCTTAAATCTTTGCTTGTCCTCAAGCAAAAGACATCACGAATGCACAATGGGGAAAATGGAGAACAATAAATCACCTTCTCAGGACAAGTTTTCAAAAACAACATCGGATCCAAAGATTAATACCCAACTAAGTTCAAATTATTAAAACCAAGTTTTAGGACGTCTCATCAAATCACATAGCATTTCATGTAAAGTATCCCAAACAAACAAGTCTTACCACAAAACCCACCCTCAAAGAAAGTGTAATCAAGCGAGCAAGCCCTCACTTTAGGTTAGTGGACACTCACACTCATGTGTTTAGCAATGTGAAACAATGTAAGCATCACTCAATACCCACTCTATACCAAGGTTCACCATAAGCTTGTCTATCGTCTCATCTCACCTCCGCTAGAAGGACAATCATAAAAATGAGTCAAGAGGGCTTTTTAAGGTTGTAATGTACGACTTTGGGATGAAGGGTGAGGAAATTTTTTGGAGATGTTGCTAGGAAGTCAAGGAACTAGTGGAGCAAAAAACATTCATTTACCTCGTGGCCACTAAGGTAAACAATGTGGAACTCCAACTAACAAATATCGACCACCAAGTTTCAATCCAAGCTCATAATATATCCTCCATCAAAGCTCGTATACCAATCAAAACTCAACCCTTTATTTCACAACTACAAACAAAATAAAACGAATTTTATTCACTATCACTAATTTTTTGTACTTCTTTCTTTCTCTTTTTCTTTTTGAGTTGTTTTTTTTTTCTTTTTTTTTTCAACTTTGAATTCCAACCTCTATTCACATGATAACAACTCGGAGCTCCAAATAATAAGAATCACAATCCATGCTCCAAGTACCAAATTGAACCAACCAACTCCACTAGCCTTTGACTTAGGTTAAACATGGCTTTTCGGGTCAAAAGACTTGTAATGAAGGTATAAGCAAAGAAACATATCAAAAGGTCAAATGGGCTAGCAAATGGTATCAATGCTTAGGTAGGCTCGTTCGACTAATGTAGGTTGAAGAAAACAAAGAATGCCTCTATCCTTCTCGTTTATATAACGTCAAGTGCGGACTCAAGAGAGAAAAGGGAGATAAATCCCTCTGAAAAATATAAGATTCCCCCAAGACAAGTTCTAGAAACCAATTGTTAGAGAGGGTTACCCACAAGAAAGAAATAATGAAACCGAATTGATGTTCGGTTCTTAAGGCTCAAAATCTCACGGGTTAAATTGTCTACTCACTTGATCAACACAATATTTGAGGGTATCAACCAATCATGCCACAAATCAATGGAATACAAACACAATCATGCTATGAGAAAATCGAGACAAATCATTTAAGCTCAAAAAGATCAAGTTGGGTAACAATCTTCGAATTTTTCAACAAAAAGCAACTCGATCATCATAGAAGGATCATATCTCTATCGTTTTATTTTTTTTTATTTTTTTTTTACTCAATTTTTTTGGATATTTTTTTTAAAAATGCATGCAAAAATTAAATCTAAACTATATGAACTATATGAAAATGAAAATTAAACATGAAAAAAAACACCCCCTAATATGATACTATATGCAATGAAAAAGTTCTAAAATCCAAAGTATATACAATGCAAAGAATCACCTCCCCCAAGTTTAAGTTGCACATTGTCCTCAATGTGAAAAGAGGAACAATGGGGAATAACTCTTTAGGCTCAATGGGAGAGTGGGGTTTGGGAATGTGAAGTCTATTCAAATGGAACAAAAGCTTTGTCATTGTATTCACATGATGTTTAACATTTTAGCCCAATTCCTAGTTTATGTCTAGGTGGTTTATCACGTATTATCTACCAAGAATTGTGTTTTAGCCAAGTGAACATGAGATTCGTTTCATGCATGATTTATTTAAATCTAGAGACAAGTCAAGCAAACAAATCACATGATGAATATTATGTAAGAGTTAATCATGATAATAAACATGTTATGCCAAAATAGAAAAAGAAATGAAAAATGATGGAAAAATCGTCACCAAAGTAGTGTGACCTCGGGATAGCTCCTTGGATTAGAACACCTTTTCCTTGAGTATGATCTTGGCAAGATCTTGATCCTCGGAGGATGTAAATGGGTGCTTGAGTGGCTTTTGATTTTGTAGTGCTTGGATGTGATTTGTGGTGCTTGGATGATTTGTGGTGCTTGGGTGTGTTTTGTGGTGCTTGGGTGTGATTTGTGGTGCTTGGGTATGTGTATGGGATGAAGGTAGTTGAAGGAGGATGAAGGTGGAGATGATTTTGGTGGTGTAAGGTTGAAGAAGGATGGTGATGGAGGTGTATTTGGCTAGCTCTCTCTCTATTTGGGCATAGTAACCTTGCTTATCACAATGGTGTTCTTAAGAATGATTCTTTTAAAGAGATGTCGATTCACTTAAAAAGGGCTCTTAAGTTTCCAAATGTGCTCCCTTAATTTCTTAAAAAGTCCCCCCTTTGAATGAAGGGGTTTAGGACGTATTTATAGGTGCAAAAATGCAGAAGGAGACGAAGAAAACAGGTCCGGGACCACCAGCTCCCACCGCCAAACCAGCGGTGAGACCGGCCCGGCGGTCTGAGCCATTTTTGAGCGGTCTGGGAATTTTGCTGTACGATTGAATTCTGATTGGTCGAGAACTCAAATGTAGGCTGTACTTAAAAATCCAATATGGTATGTATTATCCATGGATCCGGGTCCATTTGAGATTCCCGGGGGAATTTGGGCTGATACTTGAACTGTTTCCCGCTCCATGCTCGGTTTTGTGCCAAAATACAAATACGTCCATAACTTTTGATCCGAGACTCCGATTGAGGAGCCGTATGAAGTTCTGGAAAGCTTAGAGCAAGGGCTATGCCATAAAAAGTCAAAATCTTTGGTAGGAGTCGAGTATATCTTGCCTTAGGTGTTCATCATTTCCAAGTCGACTATCGTTATCGTCATCGGGCGGGGCGGGGACTTTAGAGACACCGATTAGGGTGTCTACAAGACCTATTATTACAAGGAAACTACCCACTGTAAAAAAAAAAACTATCGCTAGTACTATCTATAGCTAACATTCTAGCAAACACATTATATTTGATTCTATTTACAATTTCAACAGTTGACCTCTCCTTGCCTTCAAAGATTATTTGGTTTCTTTCATTCCAGGTCTCAAAGATAGTTGCTACTAGGGCTCTTCCACTTCTTAACCACGTTCCTGCCTCTGATGTGCTTGAGAAACCAGCTAGCTTCTTTCTTGAGTACATGTGGCCTTCTATTGATCCCTATCTACCTCAGAATGGTATCCCAGATTTCTGTACCTTTTTTGCACTCAATAAACAAGTGCTTGTTGTCTTCTGCAGCATTACAACACAAGGAGAATCTATTAGGGATGGTGAAACCCCTTTTCTACATATTATAGACTGTAGGAAGTTTGTCATGTGGGGCCATCCATGCCGTTATGTTTTACCTGGTAATGCAACTTTCTCCCACACAATTTTATGGTATCTCCACTTTGAGGATTGAGCCCTGATTTTCATAAACCCTGCCAATTTGAAACTTATCTCCTACAGCACAACTTTGAACAAGTTTTTTAGCTTCATCAACATTGCCTGCTATTTGGGTTATAAAATCTCTTACTTTCAGTATGTTTTTCCAAATACTTGAATCTCCCTGTTTCTCTCTCCATTCCCATAAGTCCTGCCCCCCTTTAGATGGTAGCTATGCACCCAGTTGAGCCATAAGGAAGTTCCTCCATATCCACTTCATAACCATTGCCCTATTCCAACTTAATGCCTCCTCCATCCCCAAACCTCCTTCTTGTTTTTCTCTGCACATGAGTTTTCAGCTGATCCAGCATACTTTTCTTTTATCTTCTTTCATACCCCAATAGAAGTCCCTGCATAACTTGCCTATTTCTTTTAGCACTACTTTTGGGAGAATATGGACTGAACTCTAGTATGCCTATATACCAAAAACTACTGTGTTGAGTAGTTGTAGTTTTCCTGCATGAGAGAGCATTTGGTTTGACCAATGCTGCAGTTTCTTCTTTATCTTCTCAATGAGAGGTCTATATGTTTGTGCAGTTAGCCTAGTAGCACTCAGGGGGACACCCAAGTATTTAAAGGGAAGTTTCCCTTCTACAAAACTAGTAGCTTGGAGAATACTAGCTTTATTAGCATTAGACACTCCACCAAAGTACACACTAGTCTTTTGAGGGTTTGGTTTAAGCCCGAATAGGACACCCCATCCCCAATACAAAGAGGTAAGAAGATGTAGGATCTCCCTATCTGAGCCCCCTCTCACTCTTGAAATACCCCATGAGGTGTACCATTAAGGCACACAGAGAACTTTTCTCCCCTTACACATGTCATGATTCATTGCACATATCTCAGAGGAAAACCATAAGCAAGCACTACTTTCTCTAGGAATCTTAAGCTCATTGTATCGTAAGCCTTTTGGATATCAACCTTCACCACAGCTATAGGTGATATTGATGTGAATAAAGTACCAAAACAATGAGAGGGGTTTGAACCATAAGTTTCTAACAACAATTGTTTGTAACTTAGAGGGCTCTAACTCAGAAAAGAGTCAAGGTCTAGTCCTAGAATCTCGGATTCTTAACTAATGACCAAAGAGAATTAAAGTTCCCAGAACTATAACACTCAAATAAGAGAAGAATCTCAAGTGATCTCAAGTTTAATTCATTCAATTCTATTTATTATTGATCAATGAAGGGGTCTTTATATAGGCAATTACATGGCTTGAAAAATAGAAATTCTAATCCTAATTGGATTATCCTAACTAATAATAAATTAGGCTAACAAAAGAACTTCCTTAGCTTGGGGAACAATCTACCCAATTTAAGGAAACTAATAAACTAGGAAAATAACAAACTAACAAACTTTGTTAAAAATAATCTATCCTAAAATACTGCCTAACAATAATCCTAAAAGATAAGATTCAAATCCCATGAATATTGGAAAAGATAAACTTTCCTAAATTTGTTCAAGGCACGTTCCAGATTCGCATGGCTGACTTTAAACTCATTTTCGACCACGTTACAGTCTGGATCTCGCCAAGTTTTCAACATGAAAGTTGTACATCTCGATTTTATCTCTCCGTAGCCTTTTGAAGCACTCAATTTTGACTTTGTATGAATAAGTTATGGCCAAAATATGAACCAGTTTTCACGCGTGCGGGCTTGCTTGGGCTTCAATCTTTCTCATCTTCAGACTTTGCTAAACTAGCTAAATTAAACTACAGGTTTATAATTAGCCTTTACAGTATTGATCCTAAAACATATCCCTATAATTGGGAGAAAATTAAATAACAATAATTAAAGTAAAATAAATTACATAAACTATCATGTAGGAGAAGCTTTATTCCCGATCTTCTATGAATATCCCAATTAATGACTATTGTCGGTAACAATTTAATAGAAACACATCTAATATAGAACTTGGGCTTTAGGATACTCGACCATGTATGATTATTCGGGTTGAGCCTATTGATCCTGCATTAGATATCTTTGCTCTACCATAATGCTTCAGCAAAAGGCAATGTTATCAAAAATTCATCTGCTCTGTACAAAGCAGATTGCTCTCCACTAATGATGATTCTCAGTGCTTGTTGCATTCTATTAGCAAGGAGTTCAGTAATAGTTTTATACACAACACTACAACATGCAATAGGCCTAAATTGGGTGACATTTTGGGGGTTATCAATTTTAGGAATCATGGACAAAAAAGTAGCACTTATCTGTTGGGGTAGGTTATTTGTGGCAAAGAATTCTTTAACTGCTCTGCAAAAGTCTTCACCAATGAGATGCCAGGTCCTCTTAAAGAAAGTGGATGTGTAGCCATCATGCCTAGGAGCCTTGTTATCTGCTATAGAGAACAGAGCATTCTATATTTCATCTCTAGAGATAAGGAGATTAACATAGCAGCCATGTCTTCCTCAAGAATAGGACCCTGAGCAATCGCAGAATCATCAAGGCCAGCATCAGCTTTATCCTCCCCAAGAAGGTTGCAATAGAAGTCAATGAATGCCTGAGGGACATATGTTCCTTCCTTCATGGTGCCATTAGCATCAGTAATAACAGTCACCCTATTTCTGACCTATCTTTCCACCCTAGCATGGATATAGGCACTATTTTCATCCTTAAGCTCCATCTCATGGAGTTTTGCCCTCTGCTGGTAAGCTTTATTCTCAGCATTCTTCAATCTAACATACTGGTTTTTGGCATTTCTCTCAGTATCTTGTAGGTGACTATCTCTTGGCCTAGACTATAAGTCATTATGAGCCTTTTCTAGCTGTTCCTTAGCCTGCTGCACTCTAGTGGTTATGTGGATGTATGTTGTTCTGTGAAGCTGCTACAATTGGGGATTTAGATTCTTAAGATTTCTCAATAATTGCATCATGTAATTATTGCCTTCTGCAAAGACCCAATTCTCTTCAATTAAAGGGAGAAATTTTTCATCAGCACACCAAATGTTAAGGAACCTAAAGGGTTTAGGTTCAGATATTGTGTTATCCATAATAGAGACCACCACTAGAGAGTGGTCTGAGACTCATGGGGCGGGAACTTAGCTGTTGCATTACTGTTTCTAACCTTCCAAATACGGTTCCACAAGGCTCTATCAAGCTTGGATGAAAACCTGTCTTCTCCATCTTGATTGTTACACCAAGTAAAGAAGTGGCCAGTACTCTGAATATCTTCAAGACCATTTCTCAGAAGGCAAGAAGAGAAGTCATTAATAGCTGTTATATCAGGGGAGGTCTTGCTATCTCTCTCCTCTACTTCCCTAATCACATTAAAGTCACCCAACTATAACCAAGCTTCCTAAGAAAAGGCTTTTATGGCATCAATGTCCTTCCATAGATTCTTCCTTTCTTCAACATCATTGGATGCATAGATCATAGTAACCAACCTAGCAAAATCACTTCTCTTTGATTTCACATTACAATGAATGTGTTGACTTGTGGAATATAGCAAATTCACCTCCACATTATAATGGTTCCAAAGGAACCATATTCTCCCATTTTTATACCCTGAGTAATTATCAAAGCAATGTAAAGTAGGAAAGGCCTTGCTTCTAATTTTCCTTGCATTTTTCTCCTTTATTCTAGTCTCTAGAAGACCCAAGATATTTAAACTCTCACATCTAAAGAAGCCTTCCACTCTTTATACTTTAGAGGCTCATTGCAGCCTCTAATTTTCTAAGTTGCTATCTTCATGATTGAGGTGGAGAGACCCCTGCCCCCCATCTTGATCCCTTAGTAGTGCTTCTTCCATCTTCTCCTCATTTCTATGTTAACTCAGCAATGGATATCTATTAGCACTCTGCATGACAGATTGCAACGATATCCATCTCTGTTTGTTATTGCTTGTTGTCACCCCAGTTTTCTGAGAGCTTTTTCCTATCTGCTTCTACCCCACGTTACTCTTTTAAGAATTATTTCCTTTTACAATTGTAAACTCCCCCTCCTCTTGGGTAGAGACAAGAGGAGAGTTTTCAGGTAGAGGGTGCACCTGAGGTGGTGGAGTTTTCTCTTTCATAGGCTTTTGAGTTACTTCCTTCTTTTTCTCCTCAAGTTTCTTGTTCCTTCTGCACTGATTATCTAAATGTCCCCAATAGCTAACGTGAGTGGTAGTAGTGAGGCACCCACTCATAGTAAACCTCCTGAATTAGATTGTCACCAAATGGTGTAGCTACTTGGAGACATCTACCTCCACAAGCACCCTGACATATGACATACTCTCTTTGTTAGCAGTATAGTGGTGTGCAAACATTGGAAATCCCACTTTACTTGCTAGCTTACTTAGGCCATTGGTGGACCAATACTGCACATCCAGATTTGGGAAGTTCACCCATACAGGAACCCTTGTGATTTGAGCCTTCTCTATACAGAAATCTGGGGTCCATGGTTTCAATAAGAATGCTCTGTTCCTTACCATCCATGGACCACCCTTTAAAATCTCATCTATATCAGCAGCGGATTGGAATCTCAAATAATACCACCCTTTTTTATGANTACATGGTTCCACTTCTTTGCAATGAATTCTGTCATAGTAGCAAGTTTTGGCGTACCACCAACCACAACTCCGACCAAGGTATATTTCCAATACTCCAATTCAACATCATCAACATCTAATTGCATAGTATCAGATTCCACACATTTAGGCACAAAGTGAAGTGACATTCCCTTGTTTGGATCCCTATTCTCAGTGAAGTCTTTTTTCCAATTAGGTTACCCTGAATTAATCGGTTTTTCAATAGCAATTTCTAGTTCACTTTTACCAACCCCATTAACAGATTCATCCTCTTCACTACCCTCGTCAGCCCAACTTTTAGAACGCACAGAGTTACAGTGAGAAATACCAGCACTCAAAGTGTACGGGCAAGCATAATCACTTGCAAAACCCAAAGACGCAAGTTCATTCAAAACATCGCAATCATGAGCAAATGTATCATGATTACCTGTATTAGTTGTGGATTCAACGATTGTTGCTATCCTCGGGCTCAGAAAGTCACCAAGCTTCAAAGATTTCATTAATGGCGAATTCGAGTTTCTTGCCTCCTCCACTTTTTCGCCATTAGAGGAGCTCCGACTCTTCATAGGTGTTTTAATCTTCTTCTCCGACTCACTCTGTTGTGTTTTCGCATTCTTTGGTGGTCATCCACGCTTTTCTCCACCTTCCATTGCAGTGCAAGCGTAGGATAAGAAATTGCCCTTATCCCGTGCTTGGAGAGAAAACCATCTTTAACCACCATCGCAATGACTATAAGAAACCAATTTCAATTTATTTATTTTTAAAATCAAAATTCAACCTTTTAAAATATATTTAATTATTTGATTTATCTAAATTCTGAGATTTAGTAATAAAAATTAAATTCTCATAATTAACTCTCTACAGAAATTGAGAATTAAATCGTTTATTTATTTGAAGGATTTATTAGAAATTAAATCGTTTTATTGGATTATGACTTAATCCTTGTTCTAATTGAATTGGGCTATAAAACTTGATTCTCTTGGAATGAGTGTTGGACTAGGGAATAGTGGGTCATTCCGATTGGGCTTAGGTTAACAAGGGAGCCTTAGTTAACCCCAATGCCTATATAAGGATCCCAAAAGGTTCATTCTCCTCTTTACAACTCCCTCTACCTTTTCTCTAGGTATTTCACTTTCGCTCTCTGGAACCTCCTCCCCCTCTCTCTTCTTTCTCTTCCTCTCGCCTTTCTCTTGTTCTCTTGTGGTGCATGGCGCCATGGGGCCAAGCCAGCCCAACTCTAGCCCTGTGGCCGTCGTAGCTGGGTGGCTGGCAGGCGGTGGTGGTGGTCAGCCAAGGGCCGAGGCCACCCACTCGCCCTTGCCCTCTCTTCTTTTTCCCATTTTCTCGCAAACTCTTTCACCCTCTCCATGTTTCGCCACCAGTCCGGCGGTGGCCCGGTGGCCGTGGCCTCGTCTATGGTGGCGGCAAAAGTAGCCAGCCATGGGGGCCTGAGCCACCGCCACCACCCTTCCCTTTCACTCCCATCATTCTCTCACTCTCGCGCCCACGCGTTGGAGGCGCCAACCACTACGGCTGGTGGCAGCAGCCGGCCACCCAGATCGTGGTGGTGGTTGGTGGTGGTTGTGGGTGATGGTGTTTGTTGGTGTTTTAGTTTTCTTGGAGATTAAGTTAGGATTTTGTGTTGAAATTGTTTTGTTTTAAATTTTGTTTTTTTAGTAGTTATATCTATTAGTTTCTAAAAATTGATTTTAGTAATTAAAAGTTATAAAGTTTCAATTTATGTTTTATATATCCTAGAAATATTTATTTAATTTTCAAAATATTATTTAATTCAAAAGATTGTGTTTTGGGGTGTTTTGGTGTAAAATTGGGAACTTTCTAAAGATTGATTTAGGAGAGTTAAATTTTCCCTAATTGACCAAACCCTAGTTTGAGAGTCCTAGTCCCTCTAAACTTTAGACTTTTATTTTCAAAGGATTTCTAACTTATTAGGAAAGCTTTTTATTTCCTTATTCTATTTAGTTTAATTATATTTCCTTCTTATTTAGTGAGATTTAAATTCTCCTTGCTAATTACACTTAATTCTTTAATATAGTAAATCCCGAGTAATTGATTTAGGACAACTGTGCTAGTAACCTACTTTATTAGGAGCATTTACAAGAGGAATTAAGCATGCCTTCTCTCTTATAAATACAATGCATGATATACATAGTTGTTATTCCATGTTTTCAAATTAATTGAGTAGTATGATATTATGTATTTAATTAATTGTGGCATGTTTAGTTAATGAATTGCATGATGAATATGCTTTCTTAATTGATTGTCAAGTTGTTACAACATGAACTATGTTATTTGGATTCACATGTCTTCTATATATAACATGTTGAGTTATTAATGATCATCTACATACAGTCATGAGATCATATGTTGTTATACATGAATTATCATTCGATTATATGATTTAGAATTCATGGTTAGAGTTCATAGACCTAGACATGGTAGCTGAAACTCTGTCCGTTTATATACTCAATTAGCATGTAACTATTATGTTATACTAGGGCAACCCCATTTATGAGTTAGAATTTCATATAGTCTTGAGTTATCTGAAAACTCCTTCTTGCCTATGGAATTACTTGAATTGATTAATAAAGAGAATAAGACTCCTTTAGGCCAAAGAGAGTAAACAGAGCGTATTTTATCAAAGTGTAAACCCAATGGGTCATCACTAGGATTGTGTACAAAACCCGACTTTCTAAGGTTAATAATGTTAGTCAGGGATGGCGATCCCTAATTCGTGCGTATGAGTGCGTACGGTGATATGCATACTATGAGTATATAAGTCCATGGCTAGAATCTACTCATCATTCAAACTATAGCTTGAGCACTCTACTGCTCTATTTTCTTTCATTAGTATCGTGATGCAATCGGCTAGTGGGCTCTCTTATATCTCTAAAGATGACACTTCTTATGTGTTAATTGTTTTGTCACACTTATGGGAAGTATTCGCAATCGAATCCTTTATATGATTACATGCTCCTATGTTCATTCAAAATGAATTTCGAAATAAATAAAACCTCTTTGGAGTGTATTTTATGTATTTTATGGAGTTTGGATGCCTTACTCAAATTGTACTAATTTTATGAATTTTTGTTTTCCCTCTGTGGCTAGAATGTTCTTGTTCCAGGTTGATCAAGGTATGATGCGTTGTCTCTTTACGCTAGGACGAGAGTTCACCTAGCTAGTTGGTCGTTGGAGATATTTGATACTCCTTTAGTTTATGGTTTGGTGACCATGTTTGAGGCCTTCGTATTTATTTATTTTAGTTTAATAATGGATTTCATTTAATTTTCATTTGTTCGATAAGATGGTTTATATTAGTAATTGTATCTGCTCGTTAAATTAGCCTGTGCATTTCACCTTTGAGTTGAGTGTGGCGGTCATCACCCTGGAATCATTAGTAGCTCTTTCCTATGTAGACTATTAGTGAATTCGGGGTGTGAATTTGCTGTATCCATTCAAGTAATCAGATTGCCTAGTGTTCTCTTAGGTGGTGTGTCATATACTAAGCTTCTTTGAGTTCCATTTCCTTAATTGATTTGTGGTGTTTCTGTATCATCTCAAGTATGGATCATATCCGGTTATGTTCATGTGTGTTTGAGGTTGTTCTCACATCCTCAGAAACTCTTATTGAGACTTTCATTTGCCTTTTCTAACCATTCACCCTCTAGGAGCTCAGAGCCTCAAATCATTAGAAATCACTTTGATAGGTGACTTTGTCAGCCTTTTCTGTGTTCCTCTAACTCTAGATTTTATAGAGAAACGCGCTTGCTGGTCATTTCTCTCATTCATTAGGCTCCGTTTGGTTGAATGGAAATATTTTCAACTGAAAATAATTTTCTAAGGAAAACCCATTACTTTTCATAATATCACCTGTTTGGTTACATTACAGAAAATAGAGTAACTTTCTTGAATTAAAATCATATACTCCTATGCCATGACAAACCAATTCCATTCTCTCTCCCAACTTTCTCCCTCTTCTGTTTCTTCCCAAAAAAAGTTCTCTCTCCTCTGTAAAATCCCCATAAAAACGACCCATGAATTGAAGATCCAAGAACATGAACTGTGAATACAATTCACTGGGAAACATCAGTTGAGCCTCTATGCCAAAGAATTAGACCCACGGTCAAAGAAGGAGAAGAAGATGGAGCTTGAGATTATGTGGCTATGGTGGTGTGATTTGGATCTGATAAGTTTCTTCAAACCCTAGCCACAATACATTTCAAATCTGCAAGAAATTCTTTAAATCCATGCCACCATTGCAAATGAGGATGAAGTTTTAGAGAAAGAGAAACAAACGAGATAGAGAGAGAGGAATGAGTTAGAGAGAGAGAGAGAGGGGAATGAGGTAGAGAGAAAAAGTGGAGTTTGAACTGAGATTGATTTCACCTTTGCAGAGTAAAAGTGTACGTCTTCCGTCGATTTGGAAAGTAAAATCATTTCCCCTGTTCCTGGAAAACAATTTTCCTTTCTTATAAAAACCAAACGAAGGAAAACCAGAAAATCATTTTCCGGGAAAACGATTTCCACCCTACCAAATGCATCCTAAGTGTTTGAAGGAAACACAGAGTGAGTTAAGAGAGTCACAATCAAAGGGAAGGGTTAGGGTAAGCACAAGTGCATCAGTATTTATTAAACATCAGACTTTACCAATATTACTTGTGTGATGAATATTATTATATTGAAAGAAAAGTAAAGAAAATGAAAACTATAAAGAAATTGCATAAAAAGGGTAATAATCCTTTTGGGTCATGAGCGGTCAACTAGAGGAAATAGCTAGAAATGTGGCAATAAACGTCTAAGTGATTGAAAATTTCCTGTGGTAGCCCTATACATTGATAAAACGCCTGCGATACCCAAAGTTTTGGAAATGTGCCTGGGGTACCCCTGAACTTTCAACAAAGTGATCAACATAACCATTAAGCCATAAGACGACTATAATACCCTTACAATGCATTTTTTATGTAATGACTATGTTTGACTATTATATTTGTTGCTCTTTATCCCTAATATTTAATTGATAAAAAAATCAAAAATATAGAAAACTTAAAAAGTCACAAAAATAAAATAAAACAAATATTTGAAGAAAATAAAAAAAATTAAAGTTTTAAATTTTAAAAATAACAAAAAATAAAACTGATATTTAAAAATTTCTAAATTGTTGTGTTATAATTAAAATCTATACAATAAGTTAAAAATAAAAAAAAAAATTGTAAAAAAAAAATTGAAATTTTAAAATAAATTTTATGTATTTATTTTTATTTATTTTTTAAAATAAGTTTTCTAAAATTTATTTATTTGGGGTACATGTTTTTTTTATATATTTTTTAGGAAAAATTTCACTTTAGTGCCCTGAGGTTTGGGGTAATCATAATTTAGTGACCTGTGTTTTTAATATTTCCACTTTGGGTACCTCAAATTTTGATATTAGTTTCAGTTGAGTGTTTTCCATCAAATCTGTTAACAACACTGTTAAAATAATAATGTGGCACTGCTATTTTAAAGTTTTAAAAGAAAGGATTATGTGAAATGACCAAATTACCCCCCCCTCAAACTCTCTTTCTTCCTTCCTTGTTTTTTTATTATTTTTTTTCGTTTCCCCTTTTCTTTTTTTCCTTTCATTTGTGGATCTGTAAGCCTCCCATTTTTCATCTTATATTGCACTTTTCTAAAACGTTGGATCTTACTCCTTAATTTTGATTCCAAATATCTCATCTTAGAGAAAGATTATAAATTGAAATTTTAACAATCCATCCCACCATGCTACAAGCAGTAGCACCAGAGTTATGAGAATTGCATGGACCAACCGCCCTCTAAGGGAATTATTTCTCCTTCTCTTACCAACATTTCGGTTGTGTTAGTAATGGTAGGAGAGAGAAAGCTGGGCGGGTTGAAGAATTGCTCTCCCTCAATCTAGACTCAAACACCGATCGCCAGTGCACCACCTTCTTCTCTTGCTTGGCCGAATACTACGAGCTCGGAGCAGCCCGAGTCCCATAGCTGAGCAATGACGATGGATGAGCGGCATGGATTTTATCTCCCTCGCGATCGTCTGCGCCGGACTTGGTGTTATTTAGGTTGGTTTGGGTCAATCGGGGATTCAGGTTGATTTCATCAATTGGGCTGTGACCTGTGAGAATTTGAGTAGATTTAACACAAAATTAACCGATGAAGAAACAAAGAAAAAGGAAAGAAGAAAGAAAAGGAAAAAAAGTGTGAGTGGGGGTATTTTAGTCATTTAATATTATTTTTTCTTTTAAAAGTAGTGCCACATCCATTTTGATGGAGGTGTTAAAGATCTGAGGGAAAATACTCAACTAGAACTAATATCAAAAGTTGAGGTAACCAAAGTAGAAATATTAAAAACACGGGTCACTAAATTATGATTACCCTAAACCTCAGGGCACCAAAGTTAAATTTTTCCTATTTTTTATCAACTAATGTTATAAAAGAGGGAAATATAAAAGTCAAACATAGTTATTACACAAAAAATGCATTGCAAGGGCATTACAGTCATTTTATGGCTTAGTGGGTACGCTGATCAATTTGTTGAAAGTTCAGGGATACCCTAGGCACATTTCCAAAACTTTGGATACCACAGGCATTTCATTAAAGTACAGGGGTACCGCGGGAAATTTCCGTAAAAAAAGTGCAAAGAATAGCACTTGCTAATGGTAGCATTAGAACACTTGACCTCGCTGCAATCTCAAAGTAGAAAAACACTTCATTTTGCCACAGACTTTATGACTGAGTATCCTAGCAATATATACTCCCTTCGTCCCACAATTAGCTTTCATAAATTGAGAGGGGATAAAATTTTAGATGAGTGTTTTTAGACAAATTTGCCCTTGTAGTAGATGTATGTTTTTTTATTGTACTTGTGAGTTAGTGGAGAGAATAAAATAATAGAAAGAGAGAGAGTGATTGGAGAGAGAGTATATTTTTTTATTGTATTTGTGAGTTAGTGGAGGGGTGTTATAGGAAAGTTATGGGGTTTTATGGGTTTTGAAAGCTAATTTTAGGACAAAAAATATGGTGTTTTTGAAAGCTAATTACGAGACGGAGGGAGTATTAGATATATAAAAATTGTAATAGGGGTCTGGGTCACATCGAGACCTTGTGCTCCGTCGTCCCTGGTTGCAATCAAATTCAGAAAAAAAAAAAATAAATAAATAAATAAATCATACTTGTCACTTTGATCGGACTCTTGGGTTCAACCAAACCTAATAAATGATATAAGAGAAATAGTCATAATTAAAAGTAAATGGATACATAAGATTTATTCACTTAAATCTGACGGTGTAGATTAAAAGTTTGAATGGTCACTACCGGCCACCTCTTAGTGGTGGTCGTTGTAAAATTTTCCAATAAAGACATACATATTTTGAACTAATTGTTATGAGTTCGATTAATATGTCATGGGCGACATCGAGGTTGGCTGATATGGTTAGCAAAATTCCCAATATACAACATTTTTAACAAATCCAGATATAAAAAAATATCATTCAACTAATAAATGGCAAAATTGTATCAAGTAAATTCATCAAAAATTGAGCATAACCAACATATACAATAACAAAAGCTTCAAAAAAAAAAAAAAAAACAAAAACATTAATCATTGATGGAATAGAAACTGAATTATTTGAATGAGAGAGAAAAGGAGACAAAAGCATTAGAATTGAAGTATGTATTTTTAAACTTTTTCTCTATGTTTTTTCTTTAATCAATTCGAACTATAAAAGAGAGATACACATAAAGTCAAACATAGTCATTACCAAAAATAAAATAAAAATAAAAATAATCAATGCAAGGGCATTTTAGTCTTTTTAAGGATGTCTGGGTATTCTGGTCACTTTGTTGAAAGTTCAAGGGTACCACATGCACACTTCAAAAAGAATGGGTACCACAGGCATTACATCAAAGTTTAGGGATACCCAAGGAAATTTCCGTAATCTAGATTAATCTAAGGCTTTAAATATCAGCCCTTACAATTATTAATCCTGAAACAAATCGTTATAATTGGAAGAAAATTAAATGAAAGTAATTAAAGATAACTAATGGATTTTATTTAGGTACCCATCAATCCTCGTTCGCGACTCATGCAATCACATTAACAAACGGGCTCATAGTTGGGCCACCAATAAATCACATGGAGCTCTTGGGTTGATTATCTTGAGTTATGATTAATGCTCCTGCATCACCCTAGGGAGTTGCCATTTTCTTCACCTCCCCAGTGGAGCTCTGAAACCCGATTCAACTCGGTATTTATAAAATAAAGATTTCACTCAACGAGGTCTTTAAAATATTGAGTTTAAATACTCATTTTATAATCCCAGTGGAGTCCTAAACCCGATGAAACTCAATATTTACACCAAAAAAAAAAAAAAAAATCCATTTAAGTAGCTCCTAACCCGATTAAATTGGTCTTCACAAAATGGTGGTTTTGACAAACCTTCATGTTATCCCCAATAAAGTCTCACATTGTTTACAAACAAATTAAAGGTTTTTTTTTTTTGTTTTTTTTTAATGAACCTTTCTCTTCCCCGGTGGAATTTTACATAAAGCAGATTTTACAATCTTTTTCATCAGTTTGGGAGAATGGTAATCCATCCGTTTCTCTCATTCAACAAGTGATTACTCACTTAAAACCCGATTCGACTCGGTATTGCAAAAAACGGGTCTTTTAACAAACCTCTCTTCCCCAACGAAGTTGTTTACACAAAACAGGTTTTACAACCTTTTTCAGCAGTTTGGAACGATAATCTGTAACACCCCGGATTTCTAGTAACTAAATAAAACAGTTTTGAATAAATACGAGTCGAAAATTCGGCAGAGTTCCGTTTGAAAATGAACTAAACCAGCCTTAAAGGCTTAAATAAAAACCTGTTTCAATAAAACAATATATATATCCAAA
>BSSO01002878.1:0-17965 GCA_030267885.1 Mesembryanthemum crystallinum
CTCTCCCTCTCTGTTTCCTCTCTCCTCTTCCCTGCTCCCCTCTTATCTATCTCCACTCATCCCCTAATCTCTATCAGGTCTTCAGCAAAATGCATCGGGCGCGAACTTAGCTCTATCGTTTTTCATGCTTGCCCGTGGAAGTTCATCTCTCACGTATCAATTTTTCCCCCCTAGTCAGATACAAAGTAGGGAATGGGAGTCGGATTTAGTCCATCCTACAGAAAATAATGGACTTCAGGAAATAGAAAACTCAAAATTAGGTATATTTTGAAGACCATGGACAAAAGAAAAGGTTTTTGCAATGAGGTTTGAGTTTTTTCAGCCCCTTAGATTCTTGTTTGCAACGACAGCCTGACCTCTGAATTTTACTCATTGTGTTAATGTTCGTCCAGCCAGCACAATTGTTCTGATATAAACAAATGCAAAATATTCGGTGGGGCAGCCTCATATATGAGGCCGCTTGCCACGTCACCTTCATCCCTCTCAAATGAACCGACATCTACTACTGGGCTTTCGCCATTCTCGCAATCATTGGAGCCTCACTGTTGATAGCCTGAACGAAGTTTTCTCTCTCTCCCTTCCAGTTGCTCGATTTCTTCGATTTTCTCAAGTTATTTGGCCATCATTTATGGGAGAAACAATTGTATCCTCACTTATATCACTTTCGTAGCCATTGGTTTGATCTGATTATTTAGTCAAGTGAAATGTGAATTCAAACTTTGAACTCTAATTCGTTGATTTAGCGTCAATTTTTTTTTTTTTTCATTCATGTTTTCTAATTGCAGGTACCTGGATAGAGGAGTAAAAGAGCATCAAGTGGGTGATTTATGTCTCCTGAGTATTTTTGTTGCTTTTAGCTCGCTAATTTGACATCTCCATTAGTTTTGGAATGTTTTTAATCTTATAGAAAAAGTGGTACATTAAACTAGTATTGATGACTTACAAATTGATACTGATAATCCAAAAGCTAGTACTAGTGACCCAAATATTGGTACTGATAAAATAGAATTTAGTACTAGTGTTTTTGCTTAATGTTTTTAATCTCATCAAAAAAGTTGGTACTACTGACCTAAAAACTAGTACTAGTGACCTAAAAAATGGTACTAGTGACCCAAAAACCAGTATCGCTCAATTAAATTGTTGCACTGATTATTAAAAACCAAAACTGGTGACTTTAAAAAGGAGTACTCGTAACCCAAAAGTTGTATTGTTGAGCTAAATAGTAATACTAGTGTATTAACAACTAGTACTCGTGACAAAAAAGAAAAATGGTAATGGTGACTTAAAACCTGGTATTGACGACCCAAAAACTAGTACTGGTGATCCAAAAACTAGTACTACTAAACTAAATTGTAGTACTAATCATGTATTAAAAGCAGTATTGGTGACCCAATTATTACTGGTGACCCAAAAACTAGCAGTGCTGAACTAAATTGTGGTACTAATCATGTAGAATTAAAAAACACGCTATTAGTGACCAATAAACTAGTATTGATTACTCAAAAACTAGTGCTGAACAAAATTGTGGTATTAATCATGTAGTATTAAAACTGTATTGGAGATCAAAAAACTAGTACTTGTGATGCAAAAACTAGTACCTTTAAACTAAATAGTGGTAGATACCCAACAGTAGTACTAATGACCCAAAAAGTAGTACTGTTGAAGTAAAAGAAAGTGGTACTAGTTAACTAAAAATTGACACTCTGTCAATGATAAAAAGTACTCCCTCCATTCGTTATTTAAAGTGACAGTTAATGTTGGGCACAGGATTTTAGGAGAAAAAAATCATGTAAAGTTACTCTAAAGCCCTCACCATCAATCTCTTCTCTGCTTCCTTTCTCTGTTCTCCTCCTCTCTTATACAGCGGGAACAAAAAAAAAAGGCCATTGCTGGCTTGCTGCTGCCTTCACCCCTCCCCACCATTCCAGTCTTCTCTCTCCTTCTCTCTCATCAAATCAACCCCAATTTCACCATTCCTTTTTCTCTCTCTCTTCTCTTACCCACCAAAAGCCTAATTGTAAAGAGGCTGGATAGTTGTTAGAAGTAGTTTTGCTTGTGTTTATGTTGATTGAAGTGCTCAATCATCTTGTTTGGAGCATGCCAGATGCAAAGTTTTGATCTTTGGCAACACTTGCTGGGAAAATGGCATATATAGATGAAACCAAATTAAAAACCCCAAAAAGCAAACCCACAAAACACAAGAAAAACACAATACTTTTGAATCAAATTCCTCTCAAGATACTACTAAAGCAACACCAACGTTTTCTTGGTTTCAATTGAAATTAATCGACCCGGTCGGGATCTTGGGTTAAATGGACTGAAGCGATGTAGGACCAGACCCATAAGAGAATCGGGTCGTTGCTCGTAATTAGCGGAAGAGAGAGACTGATACCACCTCCACCTCCACCTTTGCTGCCATTAATGGCGGCGGTGTAGCAAATTGCAATGGACGGTGCAATAGCTGATCCAATGGTAGATTGGTTGTGCGTTTTCACTGTTGTGGGTTTTCGGGAGGAGAGAGATTGAAAGTGAAATTGAAAAATGGTGGTTTAGGGGATTGGTGATTTGGTGGCTATGGGTTTTCAACAGGAGAGAGAATGAAGGTGAACTGATTGTGGCTATGTGTTTCTGGGAGGAGAGGAGAGAGAAGGGGAGGTGAAAGAGAGAGGAGGGAGTGGGTGAGGGGAGGAGAGAGTTAGTTTGTAATTGAAGGGGTAGATTGGTAATATGATAGTTAAAAGTTTGCCAAAAAAAGAGGTGTAACTTTGATTTGTGAACGGACTAAAACGAAATGTGTCACCTTAAAAAGTGAACGAAGGGAGTATTTAAGTTGTAACTTCTTTTTATTGAAAATTACCCAATTTAATATACCAATACCATTTTTTATATCCTAATACTATTATTTATTTATTTTTGTAAGCAACAAAATGGTACTTATTTCTCAATACCATTTTTTTTGTGGAAAAAAATAAATAAAAACAAAACTAAGAAAACGAACCCATGGAAAAAAGGAAAGAAACAAGAGGGGGGGAAAAAAGAAAAAGGAGGAGGAAAGGGCCAAAAAAATGAAAAGGGAACAAAAAATGAAATAATGAAAAAAAAAAAAAAAAGTGTTTGCCAAGCCTTGAACCCGTGCCATTAGGTAAAAGCAAATAAAGCTACCAGCCAAGCTAAATTCATTGTTTGTCAGTGATTGCAGCCTTTATTATTATTAGAGTAACACTCTTGTGTAACGTCTAACCGTTAGAAAACCCAATTTCAAAGATTACTTTTTTCAATTTAGAGGTTACTTTTAGCAACTTAAAGATACATTTACAGGTTAGGTTAATTTTATAAAAATAAGCTAAGTTGTAAAAAGTTACCCGTAAGTTGCTAAAAGTAGCCCTTAAATTTGCGAAAAGTCACCATTGAATTGGGTCGTCTAACGGTTAGACGGTTGTACACAGGAGTTTGCGTTATTATATATATTCAAGTTTTTTCCTTTTAAAAAGCAGCAAACTTAACACGCGTTGGCCCTATTATTATTTTTGGGTTGGTGCGTAGGATTATTGTGTTGCAGTTAGGGCTTGTGTATGGTGGAGTGGCCTCATATATGAGGCCAACCCACACAAGAGTAATTTCATAAACAAAATTTACCCTTGCAGTGGAGTGAACTTTTGAGCACATCATGTGAAAGAAAGATATTGACAATATTCACTTGGATTTGAAGATCTAAATTGAGCTATGTTGCAATAACCATTCAAAGAGATTTGACAACGTTGCTAAGGAGGAACAAAAAAAAAAAAAAAAAAGGTTTTAGAAAAACTTCAGGAACTTTTTCTTCACCGACATAAATAGCATGCGAAAAAAGAAAGTCGATTGCCTACATCACTAAAGATGAAGAAAAATAACACTGACCTGGCTCGAGCAGCCTCATCAGGAGCATGATGTCTCAAAAGCAATATGATCACAACAGAAACTACAGCATAAAAAAGCCGTGCAGTCCACTTTGGTGGCTCCTCCTCATCTTTTTTGGGCCATAACCGGAATAACTCACGCAATGTTGCTTCTTCAGCTAGAATATTTGGAAAAAACCACACACGTTTTCCAAGGACTATCCAAAGAGCACCAAAGACTGTAGCTCTCACTGCAAATATAAATGAGCACAAGTCAATGAGTAACAACAATCCCAATTTAATAGTAGATTGATGAATGCCACACACAGAACAAAAGCAAAAGGTGAAGCAAAGGTCAGTAATCACCACACTTTCAGGATCCAGCTCCACAATTCTTGTTAAAAATAAATAAATAAGAACCCTCTAGAGAACCCTTTTTCAGAAGACATAGTATTCCCACCCATCACGAGATAATGATTGATGAGCTCCTAGTTTAATACTCCCTGCGTCACAAAATGAAAGTTACGTTTGACAAAAGGGACTAAATTTATGAGGGTGAAATGTCTTTCAAGTGAAGGTGATTGGAGAGAGAAGTTGTTTGCCCATGTGAGGAGAGAGAAATTGGTCATTTCAGCCAATAAGGAAAAGTAACTTTATTTGGTGATGGACCAGAATAGAATACGTAACTTTCATTTTGTGACGGAGGGAGTTACTGATATGGATGGATACGAAACTAATTAAAGGATGCCCCCTATTGCACATGAAGGAGTCCAGTTCTCCATTGAGAACATCCAAGACAAACTTACATGGCTACTTGGTACAAATACTGAATAAAAACTCAAGTGACTTTTGAGTTTTGAGGATATAGAGTTGAAACCAAGGCAGACAACAGGTAANAGAGGAGAGGGAGAGACAGCTGCCAATTTGGAAAGCAGCTTCCGTAACAAATTTATCTGTCAAAAAACATACCTAGTAAAAGAGAGATTATAAGTAGAAGAATCCCTGCACATAAGTAGAGCACCACCAGCTTCGCCGTATGGGGATATACCGGAAACAAGCAAATCGCTAATGTCAAAAGAGGCCACGAGAATGAAAGAAGCGTCTGCCATAATGGATGCCTCTTGGTGAATGTCCACACAAAGAAAGCATCATTATCTGAAAACATCTGACCCTGCAACACATTTAAAAAAGAAAGATATAAACACTTGAAGAGGGAGATGATAAGAAAACATGATGAATAAACAATGCAACCTCTGATCTACCCATATGACCAAACTGCATAGCTCACAGATAAGGTTCTTGACAAAAAAAACACAAGAGTTGATTTATTACATCAGCAAAAAAAAAAAAAGGCATTTCACTTTAGCAACAAAGAAATGAGATTGCTGAAGGAAATTTCACCTGGCAACTGTCAGAAAGAACGCATGACAGAGCAACAGACATAACCAACTAGAGGATAACCATAAATACAAGGGTTCTATTTTAAGAGATCATTCATAATTCCAAGACACTAATACACATACACAAGTGGGTAATTGAACTTTTGACGGAGAGGACTTCCCAAAATAATGGAACATACAGCCCCAGAGGATACATGGGATTACAAAATATATTCCTTGATGCAAGTCTGTAACCCCTCAATCCACCCCTCCACTCTTCCATTTCCCTAATTATTTAAGTCTAGGAGCAATGCCAAAGAGACTTCTAGCACATTGTACACAAAATGGAACTGTATTGCAGGAGAATCAATCACAAGAATTTGACTAATATACTGCAGACCGAAGAACATCCTCTGCCAAGAAGCAACAACGGAAGTGATGATAATTCCACATTGCGGTTTTGGCAGACAAAAGAATCATGTGTAGCAAACTTGAGCAAATCAGAGCATGAAGCTCAAGTACTCTAGCAACAAAGAAATACAAAAACAGAGATGCCTAGTGCATAACCAATCACAATACACGAATGTTTGTCCACTGACAAGTTGACTCGCCATATCACAAATAAGAAAGAACTTCAAAAATTCAAATACACAGACAGGCGAAACTCAGGAAATATGCTTATAAACTTACAGGGAAGATCTCCAAATGTGCTGGCCATGTAGACAACTTTTTCTTTCCCGGCCTTAAAGTCTTGACAACGCGATCACATCGTATTATAAGGTTTTTCTTCAGTAGAGTATTGCCAATGTCTTCTGCTTCTAGATTTTTATCTGATCCCAAGATATCTCCAACCTCTGGGTGATTCTTCAAAAAGCTGACAAAGTCCTTCCCCCTGAAGTACTCTACACGTGTCTCCTGTAAAACAGCCCACCTTGACTCCAAATCCTTATGGTCCCTCACCTTTTCAGCAAATGACAGGTAGACATCCTTCTCTGCAGATTGTTTCTGAAATTTATGTTTAGCATTCAAATCAACACATATCCACATCGTTTTACCTAATATCATTCTATTTACAATGGCATTTATGTTTAGCATTCAAATCAACACATATCCACATCGTTTTACCTAATATCATTCTATTTACAATGGCGTTCTTCATGGAAAAGACCATTTAATGACCGAAGTGTATTACATGTCCAGAAGGGGGATGAGAACAGTATAATTGAATAATGGCCACATGATTGCAGGAAGGTCACAACTAAACCAACAATACCACCCAGGGCAGTTCTGGCCACTGACACTTCTACGAGGTCAAGAGTCTGCCTAACTCTACATGCAACAGAGGGTGTTTACAAAAATACTCCCTCCATTCACTTTTTAAGATGACACTTTCCGTTTTGGTACGTTCACAATTTAAGGTGACACTTCTAATTTTGGCAAAAAAAATCCCTTGAAAGTATCAAAATACCCTAAGCTTTTTCTCTCTCATCAAGTCACTGTCACCTTTACACCCACAAGTAAAGTAAGGCAATGTGGCCATTTCCATCTCTCCTTAAATATTGTGCCCAATAGTGAGTGTCATCTTAAATAGTGAACGAAGGGAGTAACTAAAAGATGTTAATACAATGACTAAGATGAAACAATAACATAAGTAAACTAAAAGAACAAACAAGACATTAATAATAACACGATAACAATAACAATAATAATAATAATAATAATAATAATAATAATAATAATAATAATAATAATAATAATAATAATAATAATAATAATAATAATAATAATAATAATAATAAAGATAACATTAATGAAGACATCGGTAAATTGCAAAGACGTATATTAAGGGAAAGGTGTATCCGTGTATGGAAGTGGCACGTGAAAGCACACATAATAAAGACAGAGTAAGTTGAAGTCGACAAGACCAACAACTTGTGCATGGACCCAACATCAAAAGTCCTAAAGCGCCAAAAAGTCTAGTCAAGAGTCAAATCCTAGTTAGGATCTAGATTGGGCCAGTTATGTGCTATCATCACATCCTAATATTCGATCAATTCTTCTTAAGCCTTCCTCCTGCTCTCTTCAAGTCCCTGATTCTGATCCTCTTACTGGACAGTGGACACCAAGGTTCTATTTAAGAGACCTAAAATGTCACATAGTATCCAGTATGTTCCATAACTTGGTACTTGGAACAGGTACAGTAGTAACTTAATTTTTCGCAAGGGTAAATTATGTGGTACATGTTTTGGTATCAAGGTATGTTTATATATTAGCCTAAATCAAACTTTTAAATGTAAATATATCAACCATAGAGGCTCCTGGCTAATTCTAGGAGTAACTTAATTTTTCGCAAGGGTAAATTATGTGGTACGCGTTTTGGAATCAAGGTATGTTTATATATTAGCCTAAATCAAACTTTTAAATGTATATCAACCATAGAGGCTCCTGGCTAATTCTAACCAAAACCAATTCAAATACGTGTTAGATGGTGATTTAATCAAAAACAACATAGAAAGTAAACGATGGGAAAAGCTTGTTACCCCTTTTTTCAAATTCGAGCTTAATTTCCTTTATATTTTCAATATATTAACCCATTCCATAAGCTTCGATAGTTTCACATCTTTTGAACACTAGTACACGAAAGTACCCAGATGAGAGCTTGATTACAGGAATGTAGGGGACAGGGGACTGCAGAGAATCATGCAACACTTCACTCCTCTAATCTTACCTTCAATAGTGGTGAGTATCACCTTATCCCAAATCACTCCATAATTTTTGTCCTCCATATTACCATTATACATCCGACAAAGCATCCTCAGTTAGTATCTATTACAAGCATAATCCCAGAAATCATGGACGAGTGACATGGGCGGATCTATTAACAAACTAGTGGGGGGATGGGCCCCCAGTGGCACAATGTCCCAATAGCTAATTTCTTAGAGGTTTGTATAGTGATTCCAGCCCAAAACATATTGTCCCCCTAGTCAAAACCTGATGTACCCCTGCCCCACCCGTCAAGCCCAAAAAGAAAAATTAGTACATTTTAAAATTGGTATTACGAGACAGAGTAAAGGAAGAGATACAGAAAAGCAAACAGCTCACCTATTCCTTTTTCACTTCTACGTTCTAACCAGCCTTCTAGTTCTAGATACTATGTTGGAAATATATTGTAATTTTATTTTTTAAAAATACTTTATTAAATTTTATTTTATTGCATTCAAAAATGTTATATCATAATTTATTATTTATGTAGTGCCCCCAATGATTTTTGCTTCTGGATCCGCACTGACGAGTGAGGCCTAAGTGGAGAACTTCAATATAACATAAGGTAGTATCTTTCAAGATATTAGAATGAAATGTAAGAACTAGGAAATTGTGTCGGAAACTACCTTAAGTTTCCCACTTTTTGTGAGAACTACATTTTATAAAAAAATTTGCAACAAACTACCTCAAGTTTGTAAAAACTTGCAAAAGACTACCAATAGACGGATTATGTGCAAACAGTGTTAACTTTTATATGGAATGCCTATTTTGCCCCCACTTCTTTACCATTCTAACTGAATTAATTGATTCACCACCTCTCTCGCACATAACATTTTATACTTCACTCTAATTCCTTTTCCCCTTTGAATTTTCCCTCCAATTCCTTTAACCCTTTGTATAGCTATTGTCGTGCTACCTTCTGTTGCTCTTTTCAAGCTTTGCACTGTGTTACTTTGTGAAGGTCTACGGTAGGATTAGAATCCCGCTTTCTCATTCTCCAAAAATTAGGGTTCTTGATGGGTGGAAAATTGAAGAGTTTTTTGTAACTCCTAATTTTTTGTGCAATTGGGCTAAAATTTGTGAAATTGACAATGAAGAGAGATTGAGGATCAGATAGAGAGTAACATTGACACGGAGAAAGAGAGAGTGAGTAACACACAAAATAGCTGTAAATATTGATGGATGAGGATGAGTTATTTCAAATGTTGAAAAAGGTAAAGGAAAAGCTAATAGATGAGGGAAGGAAGAAGGAGAAGGGGAAGTGAAAGAGGGGGCAAAATCGCCAAATCATATCAAACTAAGGCCAAAATTAACACTGTTTATTCTGAGACCGTCTATAGGTAGTCTTTTGCAATGTTTTTACAAACTAAAGGTAGTTTGTCGCAAATTTTTTTTATAAAAGGTAGTTTCGCACAAAAAAAAGGGAAACTTAAGGTTAAGGTAGTTTCCGACAAAATTTCCTAAGAACTATAGTTCAATTAACCTGAACATTCATTCTAGTTACGGGAACCACCTACTGAAAGTCTAGCTCACCAAGTCCAATCTTTAGGTTTGAGTGAGAATGCTAGAGAGGAGGGCGCCTTTTGATCAAGTACTAACCTTCCATCTATTAGAGGATGAGTTATGAAAAATCATGCACATAAACTAAAAGTGCTTTTGATCAGCATAAAGAATATCAATTTAAACTTTGACAAAGAATGCTAGAGAGAAGGAAGGGTTTTGATTTCCGAAAAGAGTGTCATTTAGACTTTGAAGGAAACCTAAGAAAAGACATGAAATACTAAAACCAACCTTAGCTTATGATTAAACACATGCATATATATTGGCCACATTTTCAAGTGGCAATATATATATAGGAACATCGTTATTCAGTATGATCTTACAAGTAAGTCAGACAAATATATATTACTTCCTAATCAGAAAACATGAGTCAAATTCATTTTAAATTGTTCCACAGGCAATATCTGTTTTCCTAAATGGCAATCAAGTGTACTCATTTATACAACCTTATTCCCTAACTTTAAAACTTGTCTGGTTTATGAAAATTCATAAAAGATAATTTTTCCCCTCCCCCATCACCTGCCCTTCTCAGTTCCACGACTTCGTCCACCTCCCTAGTCACACCTTCAACTAAACCCCTCTCCCTCTCTCTTCCTCCCCCAGTCATGGGGAGCTCTGCGAAAATGAAGATCCCAAGCCCCTCCATCAGCTGAATAAAAAGCGGACACTGGAGCACATGAAGATTGGACAAATGATAAGCCCTAGGGTACATAGAGGCAAGGGAGACCCCGTCCATTTTACAAACTACTGGTTGGCTAGCCAGTGGGCCCCCATTTTTTCCCTTTGAAGGCTTATGGAGAGAAATGGATTTACACTGAGTAACATAAACAATTTGAACCAGACGTGATTAAGAATCAGTCATTCACTTGACCCTAAAAACACCTGTAATCAACACTTTACCAACCAGTTTCTATCCTACTCATCCAATCAAAAGTTCTATTTGAATCACAGATTTTGCCGGAAAAGTTGAGTGTCATTCCTTTTGGGGATGCAAAACCAATTTGGAAAAATGCAAAATTAGTCAAGCAACAATGAAAATAGTGCGATTGTTTCAGGAAAGCCTAGTACGAAGACATTACTACTTCATTGTGCTATGTTCAAAAAGCCAATAATACTAGAACAACCCCATACACAGTAAAGGTAAATCTGAATACTCAGTTCGTTTGTGACCGCACCGACATTGTTTAGTTTTAGATAGAAGCCGCACCTCGAACACTAGGACATACCAAATTGATACAACACATGAACACCCCATTTATGCCCACACACAAATAGTTCGCGGGGGTGACAAATAGTTCGGGCACTTTGTTATGCCTGTCAAACTATCACTAAATTCGCATTCATATTCCATTCAATTACGCCTGTCGAACTGAACTACCCCAAATTCGCATTGATATTCCACTCAATTATACCCACACACAAAAAAGTCTGGGGGCTTAAAACCCGATTGTCAACGATGATCAACAAAACACCAAATCCCGTCAATATCAAAGTACTTAATCTCAACGTATCACAAATAAAGTCTCAAAATTCAGACATGAAAACGCACAAATTCGAGAAATAAATCAAGATCTATCTAGAAGTAAAATAAGCCCTAAATCAAGAAATGACTAGTCAAATCGATCAAAATATAAGTGAGAGAAAGAGACTAACCCTAGGAGGAGTATCGTTGCCGCCATTTTGGGTAGCTCCAGTTGCCGATCGCCGGACTTTCTTCTTCTCCGACCCAGCTTTCTTCATCTCTCTCTCTCTCTCTCTCTCTCTCTTTATCCCCCAATCTTTTTTCTCTCTCTGTGTAATTTATTTGGAGTTTGCTTTTTTTCAAAGTCACGAAACGTTGCTTCTTTGCTACCTGAAGGCAATTAAAATGTTGGTACTGATTTGAGTTTTTCTTTTGAGTGCCGATTGTGTACAACGACGTCATTCTTTGCCGTTTTCTCTCATGTCACTGCTGCTGATTTGCACACGTGGCAGCGTATCAGCAGTGGGAAAGTGGAGTATACTGGGCTGTGTCGGCCTTCAACGAATACTTCACCTAGCAAGTGTATTCCTTATGTATCAAATACGTATCAATACTCAATTGACTATGTATTCATACTCGATGAATACGTATCCAGTGATTGATTCATATCCTAAACTGTATGTTTTTATTAAACAAAATTGAAATTGTATCAAATCGTTGAGATACTTATGAGATATGTTAATTGTTTATACTAAATCTTTTTGAGTTGATATTATTCGCAAATCAGGTCATCCATTTTGTTGTATTGAACAACAACAACAACGATCCAATAATTAGTCTTACTGATGGCAGGGTTGGGGGGTCAAGATGTACGCAAGCTTGCCTGTAACATTTTGTTGAATAGAGTTAGAGTATAAATTATTTTCTAAGAAACTCTTTCTGTTTTGTTTTCTTTAAAAAAACAAAAAATTACAAGTTAAGGGTTTCTTTGACTTCACAACTCATATCTCTAGATCTCTGAGTTAAGTTTGTTAATCTCTCTTTTTATTTGATCCCAGTCATGGTTATGTAAATGAAATTGTTCATGTTATTGTTATAATATATACTACTATGTTTGACAATAATTAAAATGGTATTAACACTACTAATTAGATGTAAGGTTGCGTATATCTTAACCTTATTGGATCCTATTAATGCTGTAGACTTGTAGTAATAGTTTTGCACAAAATAATCCCAATTAATGGCAAATAATCGTAGTTTTATTAACTTATACTCCCTCCGTACTTTAAAGATTGCCAAAATTTCTATTTTGCGATTTCCCAAAAACTTGTCAAGTTCCTAAATTGGACTAACAAATCTCAACGGTGATTGGTTGATAACATAGTGGAAGACAAAACAATAAATGATATTCCCTTTTTTTTTTTTTTAGCTTTCCTAAACTTGACAATCTTTAAAGGACGGAGAGACTAGTATATAAAAGAGCGTATCATTGTGCATGTGTGTTCACGAGATACTAAGGCATAATGTAGATCAAGGTACAATTGATAAGGCTCAATAATATAGCATGGTTATGATGTACTATATGACATGCTAATGACTAATGTGACGATATATGTAGTATGGTATCATCATGGGCCATTATTCAAACCTCTAAGTCCAAGTTAAGTGTGATGATATATATAGTATGGTATCATCATGGGTTACTACGCAAACTTGTAAGTCCTTTTTATATAAGTTATTATTAATAAGATACGTCTATATACTAGTACTTGTCTCATTACATACAAGATTTAAAAAAAAAAAACGGAAATTTCTATTGTACCCTTAAATTTTGGCCTAATGCCAGTGGTGTCCACGGTTTTCTAATAATACCAGTGGTACCCCCGAACTTTGACTTTAACATTTTTCGTACCCCTGAACTTAGACTTTAACGTTTTCTGTACCCTAATGGTTGACGTAACTCCTTTTTCGTTAGATTTTTTTACCTATTTGACTTAGTTTAATGTATGGGGCACTGTAAAATGACTGATATACCTTACTTGCCTTAATTACACAACTGTTAGGTATTTGGCAAACATCCTCTTATAAATCTGAAGAAATTTTACGGAGGTCTGACAATGGTGGGTGGGTCAATTTAAAAGGAAAAGGCCTGCTAAATACTTAGCCATTGTGTAATTAAGGCAAGTAAGGGTATATCAGTCATTTTACTATTCCCCATAAATTAACTAAGTCAAATAGTAAAAAAAAATCTAACGGAAATAAGGTCCGTCAACCATTAGGGTACGAAAAACGTTAAAGTCAAAGTTCAAGGGTACCACTGGCATTATTGGAAAAACATGGATACCACTGACATTAGGCCAAAGTTCAGGGATACCGCAGGAAATTTCCGTAAAAAAAATCCTTAAACACCAATTATTCTTAGCCTTTTATTTTTTATTTTTTTTTTTAGTTTGGGTAGGAATAAACACTAATGATCCTACTCCATTGTTCTTTTTTTGGATGAGATGTGTCATTGTAACTTTGGAAGCAATTAATGGGCAATGACGAAAAAAAAAATTTGGGCCGGTCTATAAATAGTGTTAGTAGTAGTGTCAATTTTGGACCAGATAAATCGAGTCAGTAGGCCTCAAGTTGTTGTAGAATGCTAAAAGAGGCTGGAGGCCCATAGTTCCTATAGCTTCCCATTTGTACATATGGGCCAACAGAATAAACTCCCGTGTTTATTTTGATCATGAACCAAATACAGTACATACCACAAAAAATAGAGGGCAACCAACTGAATTTTAAGAAAGTAGTGGTCACCACTTGAAATAGGTTATAGTATAACATAGAGTATTAGGTAGAAAAAGTGGGAGATTGTTACGGTGTTGATGTACTCAAAAGTGAGAGAATTGATGATCTACTCAAAAATGAGAGAATTGATGATCTACTGTGAAGTAATTTGCAAGAACGAGTGACAAACGGAAACACCAATTGATTGTTTACTTTAGTATTTCAAAATAAGATCTACTAGTACTCATACAAAGTTGCATTGTTACTATTTCACTTTGGAGGAATTGATAACGTAACCTTTGAATCACACATTTACGATTTTACACGGTAACCCACTTACTCTAGTCCAACTTTTGCAGGGAGATTTTGGCCCACAAAGTGAGTCCATGTAATTTAAGATTTCAAAAAAAAAAAAAAAAAAAAAAAATTGAATTTTCATTTTTAAAATTTTCCTTTGAATTTTAGTAATACAATTGATTTTCTCGTTGGAGGATATATATGAATGGACAATAATAAACGTAGCATTATCCATTGAGATGGATTGAAACAAGAAGCTTGAGTGGCTGGTAAAACCAAACCCAAGCCAACACAAACAAACAAATTCATCAAATGCATCATCTTCACATTCTCTCTTCTAAAACACCATTAGTATCACCATCATTACACCATTGTTTTTTCAACTATGAAAAACCACCATTATTATTGGCAAGAACAAGCAGAAGCAGTTACAAATGGCGGGTTTTGGCGTTAGAGAGAGAGAGAGATCAATCAAAGTTTGAGGTAGACCCAGATAAAGCTAGACGAGCTCTTGATGAATTAGACCAGCAACTTGAATCTCTTTCCATCAAACAAGTCAATCCTCCTAAAATTAAAGGTTGGTCTTCATTCTACCTTTAAAAACGTCAATCTCGATTATACATTTTAATTTCTATTTCAATTTTGATTATCTACTGCAAAGTGTTTTATGTTATATATAATTTGAAAAAAGAACGATTATGTATCATGTGTTCTGTGTGAATTTTATTCAATCCAGTCAACTCCATTCAATTCAAATAAATGTAACCTTAAAAGTTAGAAATTAGAATGAGAAGATAGATTGATTAAACTGGAGCGTTAGAACTCAGTGTTAGTGTCGGTCGTTATAGTCGGTGTCAATTGTAACTTATTTGTCATTAAGTCAAAAAATCTCTTAGGATTTAACCTATGAAATTGGTTTAAGAGTGTCATTTCGAAGGTTTTATCGTATCAATACTACTATTAGATGTCTCAACTATGTACATATTGGTAAAATGCGAGAACTAATATTAATGATATGTTTGAAATAATTTGCAGCCTCAAGTTTGAGCGATTTAAAGGAGGACGTCAAATTTGAGAGTTCGGAGATTTCAGGATCATTTTTGTCATTTATAGCATTTGGGTTATTTGTCTTCTCAATTTTCTATAACATAATTTTCTTAACGGTAATAAAGCCTGCTATTGACATTCCAGAAGATATTGTGGCTACCAATGTTGCCACAAGTGAAATAACTGCTGAATTCTTACAAAATCAATAATAGAATGTTAAAATAGTAAGAGTTATAGACCTTTTGTGAAGATTATATACTTGAAACAGTTACCTTGTAGTAGTATTTTTCTCATACTCATATGGCGAATTATTCGGAAATTAAAGCATGTTAGTCCTATTTATAAGAAATCATCAAACTATATATTAACTTTGCGAGATTTGTTATGTTAAATCAATTGCCTTCTAGAATTAAGCACGGTAATTTGAATTCACCATGCAATGTGCCCATGAAATAATAGAAATAGAGATGCGTCGCTTAAGAATCAAGCATGTAACTTGCAACTTGAATGCACCAAAAAGTAGCCTATCTATCGTACAGATCCTCATCATGACGCCATGTGAGCCAACAATAAAACAAAGGAAAATTTTCATCGAGATATACCGAGGTGTGGACAAACTACACATAGGTATGTCAATGTTTTGGAAAATACTTTGAGATATACTAAATTAAAAAATAAATACAGCGAGGTATAGTCCGGCCAGGATCTAGTCACCAAATGGTGACATGGCACAATATATAGCTAACAATAGTGATTATATGCCAAAAGTATATCTTAATTGAAGGGGTTTTCCCACAATGGAGTAACTGATTTTACGAATTTTGAGATTTTGTATATTTTTGTTATGTTATACGGAGTATATATTTCGTGTGTTAATTAGAGATAATTTTCCCACAATTGTAAGGGCAATAACTCCATAAATCTGATCACCGGATATAGAATTTGCACTCAATTACATACCTTCGTATACCTCAAAGTATTTTTCAAAACCTCGATAAATTTATATATGTGTATTTTGGCCAGACCTCAATATAACCCAATGAAATTTTTCCTAAAATAAATGCAAAGTATTTTACACCATTATTATTTGGAAGTTTAATTCGTTCTTTCATTTGATATACATGTAATTATTGGTTACTAATGATATTAGAAACTTTTTTTCTTTTTTTTGAGAATGGTAAGCAATTTCCATTAACCAAGGGATGCCAAGGCGACACCCTCTGAGCAATTACAGATTACAACTACCTCCCCTTTGTGTAGGAATGTCCTACATCCATCAGAGGCTAGTTAATCTCAAAAAAAAAAAAAAAAAAAAAAAACAACTTACAAAAAAGCTATCAAGAAAAAAAAAACAAAAAGTACAAATATGGTCGTTCATGTGTTACAGTGTAGAGCCTGGCGTATACATGAAACTGAATAATAGAGCCTAGGAGTTGCTGTGGTGATCTCTTGTAACCAGTAAAAATTATCTTATTGCGTTCTTGCTAGATAAAGTAGATAGCCGCAGCAAAAGCAACCCTTTTAAGTCTTTAATGTGCTCGATTGATTTGCCTTTGACGTGTCTCTGGAACCACTCTAACTCCTGCTTCAATGTTTTTGGTGGTCTGTGGATACACATCCATCTAAGAACACTTTGCCAGACATGACTTGAGTACTCACACTCAAAGAAAAGGTGTTTGTGCTAATAGAGTCCAACTTTACTAACTAAACTATGGTAGATCTCTATAAACACTAGTTACGATGTCGAGGATCTCACTCCAAAGCCCGACGAATTCATCCATCTGCGTGGTAAACACGCAGCCACAAAGGGAAACAACAAGAAAAAAGAAAGTCAGTGTTTACTTCGCTGAGTAAACTCACTCCACCTAGTAAAAATAGGAAAACTAATAGGTTTTATATTTTTATCAAAATACGGTGTTTGTGTTTGGCATGTAATAATAATAATAATAATAATAATAATAATAATAATAACACAAAATATTGTTAATAATAATTATATTTATAGTAGTAATAGTGATAGAAATAATATTAGTAATAATAATAACTCTAATCTTAATTCTATTATTCGTTATGCCGTTACTTGATTTCCAAGTTATCTTTGATGTTTTATAAATTCGAGGGAATCGGTTGTTAGGGATTTATTTCTTTAGAACCGCAGCCTATCAACATCGAATGCCCCACATTTGCAATCTGATTTTGAGCTCAGCACTCCCATCGGGAGCAGGACCTAGTGCGGACCCCATTCAAATCATAATCAAATCATATCAATCATCATTAACCAATCTTTCTCAATATCTCAATCATGCCAGTAAGGCTAAATTCACAGTATCGCCACTATGGGCCATAATCATAAAACATAGGCTGGATGTTCTATCATTGAGTCTATCCATCAAGGAACTGGCCAGGTTTCTAGTGTGCACACATAACCCTAGTAACCCTTCTAACGGTACTGAGTCGAAAGTTATCCCTCGATTTCTTCCACTTTAAATAGTTAGTATTTTATTATAGAGTTATGTGTATATTTAATCAATCATCAATTCCCATGATCATCATCAACATTATTTCATTCATCATTTCTCATCAACATGATCATCATGATCAACACAATCATTCATGATTTCATTATCATCACAACATTCACTACTTCACAACATTTGATCATGTTTAACTAACAAATATTATAACACCTTCTCTTTCATCTCTTTAGTGTCAATTAATTATTTAAAAGTATTTTCATGGTAATAATCATATTATTAATGGTATTAATAATAATAATAATAATAATAATAATAATAATAATAATAAGAAGA
>BSSO01002879.1:0-17962 GCA_030267885.1 Mesembryanthemum crystallinum
GGAGGAGAGAGAAAAAGGGGAAAACGGCCTAGATCTGAGTATAGATCTGAAATTGGAACTATGACTGAAGAATAGGGATGATAAACTTAGGCGTTTAGATCGTAGAAGAGAAGTAAGCCAACTGTGAGATTCGTCTCTTCTTCTCGCTGCTTCTTCCGCATCTTTTTTTCATACTTTTCATCTTCTGTTCTTCTGGTTTGAAAATAAGAACAGAGGAGTGCTAGGCTACTTGCTCTATTGGGAACTACAGTAAAAGGAAATAAAAAACATGGGAAAAAGAGAGGAGTGACAGCTGTAACTACAAGAAATAAAAAGCATGGGAAACAGAGAGACAGCAACAACACGTGGGTTACTGTATTTTCTTTATGAAGGTTTGACTAAAGAGCTATACGGGCACCTTTTATAAGAAATCAATTATAGTATTTTCCAAATTAAAAAAAACTACTAGAATTTTTTTTAAATATACCCGTGTCCCCGTACCCGTGTCCAAATTTAGGACAGAGTCCCCAAGTCCCAATTTTTTAGCAACGCCGAGTCAGACACTCGGATCCATACCCGTGTCGGACACCCGTACCCGAGTCCAGGTAACATAGCCGTGCAAACCGACAACGCACCCAATCATACTAGCACTACACTTCCTGCCTCACCCTGGCCTTTTTTTTTTTTTTTAATTTATGGATGAGGCTAATTGTGCAAGGCCTTCTCCACCCTCTTTTTTTTTTTTTTTTCTCGTAAACCAAGTTGGAAAAGGCTTGAACTTCTACATCCCTATGTCTACAACCCTAACTATTTAAATGGACATTCATGTCTCCCATTCCCTAGAGGTTTAAAGGCTTATGACATCGTCATTGGCACAAATCTTTTCATGCTAACAACCAGTGTACACAAATGTCGGGAGTGTGTCAGCCATGATAGGTCTCCCTATGTGGTCATGCAGACTCTTCAAAAGGCAAGTACCAACCTCATCCGCCATAGGTGAGGAGGGAGGCAATGAAGAATCTGTCATAACCCCAGAAAGTTTTGTTGTGCTCCTTCTGGTCAAAATCATTATCACTCCCTAATTTGGACCCAGCTCCTCCTCATCAAGCAGATTAATCCAATATTTGAAAAATTCCTCCAGAAGTGGAAGAAGGCCTTCATCATCACAGATACCACCTTCCTTGTCGAAACTTCCATCCTCCTGGATAAGTCCATCTTTCCTATCTTATTATTTTCCACAGTCCCACTCCCAAAGCAATCACGGAGGCATGGTTAGGCATTAGAAATGGTATCACAATTTACAAACTGACCATGGGGCCTAACTAGATGCATAAATTTGGACAGGTCTGGGGTGATTATGTTATACCTTGCCCCACCACCAATCTCCTCAAGGCTGTGGGAGGCCGGTCTTCTTCTGCTACTAGAAATATAAGAGGCCCAGGAAGGCAGGAACCACTCATAACTGAGCCTAGGATCCAAGCCTCCTGCACCTTCTTTGGGCGGAGTGTAGGCAACCCTTGATGGTGGTAGAAGGGAATAGCTGCATCGAACCGTTGCTATGTCGGGCTTTCGCATGCAGAGCATCCCGAGGCTCTAAATCTGTTGAGTCCTCTAGCTGAGACCTGGTTCTTGGCCAAAGGATATCAAATTAGTAGAGATAGGACAACAATTCTTTCCTTCCTTTGTGTGTCTGATGTCTTAAAATTTGGCCCAATGAATTCAAGCATGGCTGCCAAGTTAGACCAAAATCTTTAGAAAACTCAGTCTCCTTATTCCCTACGTGATGGTTTAAGATTATAAATGGTTGGGAATCTCCCAGGCGACATTGTAGGGTTGAAGCGAAATTCGTTGACCTTACAAAATCATTTCCCCACTCAAAAGGTTTTGTGGTAAACTGTTTGTGCACCTTGTCTAGAAGTTTTTACATTTACATGTTGATTGTTATTATTCCGTGTCATTTTCTTTATACTTTTCCCCTTATACTTGGTTCAGGAAGCATGGCTTGCTTTGCACACTGTTTATATGTGACTCATTCTTATTTGATATGTAATAATGAATTGTCGTTAAAGGACACCAAGAGGGTATCATCCATGCACAAAAGGAGGCGATCAACGAAAGTATCATTGTCCTCGGGCTAAGTAATTACATCAACAAGGTTAAAAAAAGACATGTGTGTCTCACGTGAAGCACTTGGTTCCAATTACCAACAACTCCAAATGAAAACCTTAGCCTGATACGGCAGAGCAAAGCTCAAAAAGAAGTTCCTGTCATACCATGTGCATCATGAAAGAGTTAAAAAGGAATCAGCTTGCGCACTTCCACAGTGCAACCTTTTTTCATATTTCTTTCTTGGCCATCATAACATATTGGGCACTACTATGGTGCACCTAGCAAAGCCTAAAGAATGACCTACTCAAATTTCATGGAGGAAGCACCCAATGACAGAGAACAAGGTGGTGATTAGCCGATCTTTTCATCCTTATGCAAAAGACTGCATCTAGATGATAGAAAAAAGGTTATTCTTAAGTCATCGGTGGAATTTCTCCTTTTAGTGGCAGCCCACTCAATGACGTATAAAGGTTGGTTATCGCACCAATATCATGTGCGAAAAAAAGCACTATGCTTACAACGGATATAAAGTGCTGCAAGCCTACAAAAATAGACTCAAAATATTAGGCACCATCTTTCCATATCATCACTTCTACAGAACATGATGTTTGTAGGAAGTAGATAAATTGCTTCAGTTGTCCACGTTAAATTTTGGGCGCGGGTGNCCAGCTTCTCAAGCCTATCCTCAGCTCTAAACACTCATAATCTCCCTATCGCATGAATTTGCTTGCTGAAAGGAACATTTCTTGTCTTTGGAGTTACCCTTTAAGGATGAACTTCTTTCATGTCTCTTTATTACTAATAATTCTGTTTATCTCAACCCTGATGCTGGTGTTTGGGATACTGACAATATAGTGTCTTTGAGTTGTAAATTGTTTTACTCTCATTGTGTTGCCATTCCTCCAGATTGTTCAATCTAAATCCATTTCTGAACCAAAAGTGCCTTGCGCAGGCTTCTGGAATGGTATCTTTGATAATTTGTTGGAGAAGAGGAGTTTTTATTGGGTGCTATACCAGATGCCTATGTTTACTATGGTTTGGTAGTAGTGAGAGTAATGAGTGTTTGCATTTCCCTTTTGATTGGTGTATTCAACTTATTTGGCACTTTCAGTGAATGCTATTGCTGGGTGTGCGTGAAAAATTAGAACTTCTCTTTAGCTTAATGAGGGAGGTTTCGGGAGCTCGAATGTAGGGAAATGTTATTGTGGGTTACATAACCCAGTGTCTCTGATGAAGCTCCTGCTTAGGGTGGGATTTGTGGTAGTCAGAGGCAGCCATACCGTGCCGTTGCAGAGAGAAGTGCCATATGGAATTTTAAATAGACCCCATTCCTAAGGTTTGATTTGAAGTAGTGTCGGTTCTGTTTCCCTTTGTGGGTTCTCTGTAATTAAATTTTTGAGAGGCTTGGTATCAGATGTTCTGTGTGATATTGTGATTGAAAGCATTATCTTTTCGGTTTCTTAGCCTCTGATTTGTGCTTTCTCTCTTGATAAATCAGCTCTCGTGCTGTTATCTTAAATAGAATTGCTTTGCATTTGTTTTGCAGGTTGTCGCAATAAGGGATATTATACCTCCTCCTCGAAGGGAGGCATTTAATGATGTATACATTGCATATGAGCTGATGGACACTGATCTCCATCAAATAATTCGTTCCAACCAAGGATTATCAGAGGAGCACTGTCAGGTACTATTTTAAATATCTGTCTTTCTTTCAGAAAATTATTCGTATGAGTATTTAAAACAAGAAAAGCATTGCATGCCTTACATCTCTTTGGTGCTAACTGCCTTGTTTCTGTATAGCTGAAACTATGTCTACTTAACATTATATACTTTTGGAGTTCATCTCACATATATCAGCCTGACAGCAAGACCTGTAAGTTAGGTGGAGTCCTGATAAGAAAGTTAGGTGGAATCTTTATAGAAGAGGGTTGTTATGACTTATGAGTTATAATCTGGTACCTGCCGTCATTTATAGTAATTTTCAATTTGAGCCAGGGAGTACTCCCTGGTGAATGTCGACCTCCTATTAAGTCTTTAACTAACTTGGTTAGAAGAGCTGAAAGCAACTCTGCTCATCTACTAATTTAAGTTCTCGTGTCCTTTCGCCCTGTAGAATGGAGAACCCAGTAAGGATGACTATGAATGTAATGATAAAGGGTACTCCTAGTCCTACAATAAGCAGAGATCGATTGATAGATGATCTTGCCAGCTTTTGTTTTTGAAGCTCCTTTAAACCCTTGTTTATTCAAAAATATATTATATAGTATACTCTAAAAGATTCGTTTTTGATTTGTGGTAAATGTTATCCTAGCCCATGCTTAGAAAGGGTCATTACTCATTACAGAACCTTGAAGGTAGAGCAGTACCTCTAGTCTTACTGTGACAAAGCCTGACAAAGCCCTACGATTTTCGCTCCCCTAGTCTTCCACACTATTATGCATATCCAGAAATTTCTCTGGAGCTTCCATTTGATCACCAATTCCCCCTCCTCCCACCACCCTTATGTTACCAAATTGCCTACCTGTTCTACTGATGGCTGATGAGTATGCCCTTTGACTAATGGCAAAGTCTCATTTTCAATCCAGTCACAATCATATATTTAGGGGCTATAGATAGCCTGAAATGACAAATACTTTGGAAAAATGTGCAAATTGTTTTAGCTAAGGAAAGTGGACATTTATTGGCGCATACGTTCTACTATCTAATGTGTCATTTGCGAAGAAAACAACAGTGACTACTGTACTTCACACCAGCTCTGAACAAATGTCATTTTGCAGTATTTCCTCTACCAGATACTTCGTGGATTGAAGTACATACACTCTGCCAATGTTCTGCACAGGGATCTAAAGCCTAGCAATCTCTTGCTTAATGCAAATTGTGATTTAAAAATTTGTGATTTTGGATTAGCTCGTGTTACATCAGAGACAGATTTCATGACCGAATATGTGGTCACAAGATGGTACCGTGCACCAGAGCTACTATTAAACTCTTCAGATTATACTGCGGCTATTGATGTATGGTCAGTAGGCTGTATTTTTATGGAGTTGATGGACCGTAAGCCTCTATTTCCTGGCAGAGATCATGTGCACCAGTTGCGCCTACTTATGGAGGTAATGTGGGTTATCTTATTGTGCAATTTTCATTCCTCATACATTTCCAGTTACTTTATACTATACAATGTGTTGCTCTTCCGTTTAGAACCACGATAGTGGCAGAATTGCTAGACATATATAAGCTAAGGAGGACAATGAATGGCAATCTTTTTGGCAAGTGATGTGTATAATTCTGTTTTAGCTTGGTTTGTGGATATGATGTTCCAAATAACCCATCTTGGACAATGGAATATATGAATTAACTTCGAATTTGCAGTCCGACTGGCATGCTCTTTATATTGGATTTGTATAGTTCTCTGTTATTGAAGGAGGGTTTGGTCCTGAATGCGTTTCAACTGAATTTTTTCATTTCCTCATAGCTGTATATTATTCTCTTAGCTAAACGAATGTTCTTGAAATTGCAGCTGATCGGCACCCCTTCTGAACACGAGTTAGGATTTCTGAACGAAAATGCAAAAAGATATATCCGTCAGCTCCCTCAGTACCGCAGGCAGTCATTGGGTGAAAAGTTTTCACATGTTCACCCTTCGGCTATTGATCTTGTTGAAAAGATGTTGACATTCGATCCTAGACAGAGAATCACAGGTAAGGGCAATTTGATCTAAATTATTATTTTTGGGTTTGGGTGATATGGGATGGGTGGGGAGGGATAGTGCATCAAACAGAACGCAAGTGCAAATGAGGATGGCAGCTGCAGATGACAAGGAATCTGCACATAATTTATGAATTGTTGTACATTGTGTTCCACGCTTATGTAGTCAGCAGGAAAATAGAAGGCAAGTGACTAGAATATTACAGAAGTATAAAATGGGGAGGAGTGAAGCTGAAGTGTGTGAAAAAGAGTTTTACCTATAATCCTTGGTATTTGTCAGGGTAATTTACAGCTTACAACTGAGCTGAATCTATAAGTGGGCTTAACTTCCAGTCTTTCTTTTTTGTGCTCTTTTTTTTTTTTTCAATTTTTTTTTTTGAATTGAACTTCCAGGATTAATCGACAGTGCAGTGTGTAATTAGTTACCAAGGTCCGGAATCTTATGGTAGGAGTAAACTATATACTCCTGAGACCCTACTTTCCTCCCCCAAATAACCCTGCCTAAGCAGGGGCCTCATGAGATTATTGGGGTAATGGTTTGCGGACACCTTGTGAAATGTTTCTGTTTCTCCATAGTATCAGACCTAGGTGATTCTAAAATGATGATGCCCTTTCCATTTGTAAGATGCCAAAAGCCTTGTCAACCTCCTAAACCTCGAACTCCTGTGAAAATCATTTATTCATTTATTTTAATCTTATTTAAAAGTCTGAAGAGGTTTGAGATATTAACTAATAGTCGTGATGGTACCTCCAGTGTCCCTTATTATCTGTAGAGTATTTTGACATTTGACTCTTGTGTCCTTCAGTTGAAGATGCACTTGCACACCCCTATCTGAACTCTTTGCACGACATCAGCGATGAGCCTATATGCATGACTCCTTTTAGCTTTGACTTTGAGCAACATGCCTTGTCCGAGGAGCAGATGAGGGAACTGATCTATCGCGAAGCTCTTGCATTTAATCCCGAGTTTCATCAGGAGTGAAGAACTGGCTTCTTATTGCTGTGGCTTCGAACAGCATCCACTTGCATGCCTTTTGTATGTTTCGGTCATCTTTTCTTTGTGTACATATTATGTCCTGTCTAGAACCCAGGTCGACTTCTATTATCTTTCCTTTTGATTTAGCGCATAATTCAGGGCAATATGTGATCAGAATGTTGTTGGTATGCTATGGGATGTATTCTTTTTTTTTTTTTTTCCTCCGCCCCCCCCCCCCCCTCTCTAGAGGACTATTATGCCAGCTTCTTCATGTAAACAGCTGAGTTGGCAATTTGCCCTCCCTTCATTTTTACTGTCTTCACGTACGTAAGCGTAAGCATAAAATTGTTGTCGGGTGTTTGTTTTGGTCAGAGAAAGGGCTGACATTGCCATTGGTGACAATCTCTTTATCTCAAGCGGAACCGAATCTTGTAATCTTCTCAATTGTGAATGAATCTGGTGATAGTCACCTGGCAAATTCCCCCCTTCCTGTTTCTGTTTCCATCATTATCTATGACAGTAGCGTCTCTACTCTCGATTACAAACTCCCTATAATTTTTTGATTATTAATGCTCGATTTATTCCACGTTTGATTGGTAAATATCAAACAAATTGTGTATGTTACTGCAGCTTCTCTGAGTTGGTTTGCGCACAATATCGATGGGAGATATGCAAAGGGGCCATGTTCAATCATGTAAATCTTGAATGTAAATCCTTCTCATAAGATAGTGATTTTACAAATTTGTCATGTTACCTTGTTTCTTTTTGTTTATTTGCTTAATTTTATCCGATTAAATGTTTTATTTTTTATATTTTTTTTCCCTTGGATTTTGTTCAAGTACTCATCTAATCCTCATCCTGACCCTTTGATGGAAGATGTATGTACAATGAAAGACTCAAATTCTTTTGGGTCTAAGCATTGAGATTCCCTTGTTCTCCAATCATACATGATACATCAACAACCACCAAACTATCAAGATAGCTAAGAATCAAGAGATGCTTAATGATCACCCCGCAATAGTGAAGTAAATGGTTCAATGCTCAGTTTTCTAATTGTTAGAATTGGAAGTAAAATGAGAACAATACTATTCCATATAGTAATATATCCGATTATACAGAGAGAATCACCCAGGATTAAAGTCGTCAAAAAACTGCCCAGAAACAGTATTTCAACGCAGTGGCGTCTTCATACGCAAAGAATTCCCTGCTCTTTCTGATAAATACATAACGTTACAGTGGTGTCCCATATTGATCATCAACCAATATATTCTGACAACCATGGGAACAAGAAATTGAAAAGAAGTAATATATCTAAGAATTAAATTTGCAGTTAAGGACAAACTAAAACATACTACTACAACCTGGAAAGTTTCTCTTTTCATGATTTCGTTCATCAGCTCTTCAAATTGCCAAAAAACCTAGAAAGCGGCAAAGGACCATCACCATCTTCGCCGTCACTACTGGAATTCTTGCTTCTAGACCTATGCTTTCTTTCTTTTTTTGTTCTTTTAGACCTAGATTTCGACCTTTTTGACTCCCGCTCTTCTTCATCACTACTTGACGATTCAGAAGATGAACTTGAGCTAGAATCCGAGGATCTTCTCCTAGAGTGCTGCAAAATAGATAGCAACAACTCAGAATAGTACAAATGAAGGCAGCTAGAAGCATCTCAAGATTTTCACAAAACAAAGCTACAATGAACGTCCAAGATTCTTGCAACAAATGAAGGGCTGTTACAGGCAGGATTAATGAACTATTGATAATTCATAGACCTTCAAATACAGAAACTATTATTGGCTCTGGTGGGATTCCCCACTATTATTGGATAAGGATTTCCCTTATCCCCTTTTCCCTTCCTCGGTCCTCCCAAGTGCATGGCCGGTAAAGTAATGGGTTAGGCCCTGATATAGGGCAGCCAAGGAAAAGGGTCCAAAAATTAAACACGAGGAAGATGGGAAATGCTACAGATTACACCCACAGGTTGAAAAGTGATACCATATCAAGTTGCATTGGAGATAAGTGGCAAGGACTAGTTACCAAGTTATATCAACTCCAGGCTAAGCTTCAAGTTTCAATAACCAACAACACCAAATATGGATCTTGCTGTTACAAGATCTAGAGAGGTCATAATGTACACAACCTTACCACCGAACTCACAAAAAGATTATTTCTAGGAGACTCTAGGAGAACACAATTCTGAGAGGAAAAAGTACTAAAGAGGATGTACTAGTAGTAACAAACATAAATAGGAAAGGATAGATACAATAGCTAACAAAAAATAATGACATTTAAGGATAACAAAAGCAACAACATAAGAGGTAAACACAGAGATAGATAATGGTCGGCGTGCACAATGATCAATGTAGTACGCAAAGAGACATAAAAAAGAAATGTTGGGGGATGCGCACGACCTAGAACCACTAGAAAGACATCAAATGTGGAGAGGAAAACTCCAAAACCTATGATGTCCACTACATAAATCCTGGAATGTCACAATATCCAGCAAGAGAGTGGGGAAAAGTAGTTCGCCAAACCCTTATTCTTTTTCAATAAGTGGAAATGTGAATGTTACTAAGAGATTTAAGGTACTAGGTATACTAGGCCACACCAGCCTGACGGAGAATCATGCTTGTACAAGATTTATGGAAGTGTAATTGGATGACAATGGTCTTCAATATCATCTATCAAGCAAAAGCCCAAATGGGTCTGAAAACAGGATGTGATTTGTTTGCTTCCAAAGATTCCAGTGTCACCTTGGCACATCAGCAAACAAAAAGTTGTCAACATCATTTACAAGTGGCCAATCACCAGCAGCACAAAGCTACAAGTGTGACTACTGGAACTCATTCAAGCAATAACCAGAAAGAACAAGACCTAATAATGGAGTCCTTATAGCATAAAACCCTTTGTTATGCTCGATCATATTCCCACGTAATGTGCCAACACTGCCAAGGAACAAGATTTGTGTACAAGATATGGCTTGAATTGAGAAACATGAATACAAAGGGTATCCTAAGTTGTAATTGGTAAAAGAACGTTTTGCAGGCAGAAGGTTTTAGATATAGTAGACCCAAGATTGAAGAAGTTGAAAGCAAATTCATAAAAGGAAAAATTCGCAATTGATTATTGGGATGCAAAGTAAACCAAGGAATTCATGCAACTTAGATTTTTATTAAGATGGTGTGACATAAACAAGAACATCAAACTATCGAAAAAAAGTGGGGGTTGAAGAAATGAAAGTGTAAGTGGGAGTCATTAGCAACTATCTAGTCATTCTGCCTCTCTAGGTAAAAGACTAAAAAGCTCATGTAAGCAATGCAAAAGTAATTTAAAAAAAAAAAAAAAAGGTTATGCTGGATTGGCTGTGCAATTTGAAAAATAAAAAATCAAAAATCAATACAGTGTTCTTCAAAAATCACTAAAGCAGCGCCATAGATGGATATGCTGGAGACATGTCACTGGTGATTCGTTCATTCAAATGTGACCTCTTACTGCACCTTCAAGGTACGACAGAAATTAATATCTTCAATGTTAAAAAACTACTGGAAACAACTATTGAGTGCCATGAGTGGTCTAACTAGCCTTCATCTAACACCATACATGGCCCTCAAAATAGGAGAAGAAAGCACAATGCTATTGAAAAACATGGCCCAAGTGGATGGTCAGGAAGAGCTTCATTTGCTTCAGCTTGAATTGTTTTACGCAAAGTCCATTGTTGCAGTAATATTATTTCAGCAGTGTGAGGCTTGTCCCTGGCTCCCGCAAGTGGACCCTCCCTTTTGGTGGAATTCCTACTTTAAAATTTGGGGCCTTTATCCAAAATATTAGTTATTTGGATATCTCCAGCAGATCTGCCTACTTCAAATTGAATTATTAGGAAGGTCACAAACTCACAACCTCCCCCCCCCCCCCCTCCAAACCAAAAGCTAAAAAGGTCCAGTGTTTCATATATTACGATATGCCTAAAACTAAGGAGTAACTGGCAATTCAATCCTCACCTCCTGTTAAATTCAAAAAGCCATATAGAAAGAACCTAATGAAGGGCTTAACACTAAAATGTCATTATTCTCTAAGCAAGTGAATTCTTGTTCTCCGTGGTGTGAAAATTTGTCATTGAATGTCTCATATTTAGCGAATCCCCAAATGTTGCACAATATCCACAGGGCAGGGAAAGCTCTCCCCCTTAATCTCCAAAAGCCGATGCCAAAGAGACCTTGCAAAGTCACAATGTAAGAAAAGGTGCGAGGAAGTCTCACAATCCCGATAACACATGACACACTGATAAGGAAAAAGAGTCCATCCAGGTCGACGCCTCTGCAACACATCATGAATGTTTATACTGCCCAACGCTAGAGTCCAAACAAAGGCACGCACTTTGAGGGGAACCTTGGACTTCCAAATGTAAGAGGCTAAAGGAAATGGGGGGTATTGTGGAGGTAAGCTGAGATGATGAAGGAAAGACTGACAAGAGAAGACTGCCCAAATTTCTCAGATATTTGAATTTCATTCAATAAATTAGAAAAAAAACAACCAAATCTATAAGAATTGAAAGTACCTTTCTCTTTTTGCTGCTATGTCTCTTTGAGTTCTTATCTTTATCTGTCACAAGGAAAACCTCCATCAGTTCACACGTAATGAAATAACTTTCACATGGAGATTACTACCCAATTACATAACTGCTAAACTACTGAATTTATTGAAAGATCATCTATCTCTTATTCTGTTTCCTTCTACTAAAATATTATAGCTTCAAAACCCTCAATTTAAAGACCATATAACACTGATAATGGTTTTCAAAAATTCGGGCAAATCACCACAGTATCTTGAGATTTTTGATCTTTTACTTTGATTTTAACAATATAAAGAAAGACCCATACAATTGTATAGTGGCACATGGTTAATCTGGTAACCTAGTCCATTAGAAAACTGTTGAGAATTATTTACATGCAAAGACAGCAACATAATTTCAAAGCTCCCACCAGAGTAGGTAGAGAAGAGACACTAGACTTCTCACGGGCTTCCATGTAGATATTCTACCAATGAATTGACACAAGAGGCCATTAACCATTAGCAGAGTATCTCATATCAGACTACAAAGCCGTGTTACCCAGTTTGTAACTCATAGCATAGCTCAGTAAAATATTAAATAAAAGAAACAAAAGAAAGAGAGAGAGAAAGATAGCAAGAAAGAAAAACGAAAGAAAGCTCTTGGAACAGTAACACTATAATACGTTGTGCCTTTACTGTTTTGAGTTCTCCCCATCTCTTGCTGGTCTGCGTCCATACCTTTTCGACGTTTTGACTTGCTGCTGGAATGGTTTCTTCCTTGAGAAAGCTTCCGTTCTCTTTCTGCATCTAACTGAGCCCTGTACTCTCTCATCATCCTGTCTTTGTCAGCTTCCAGCTCGCCCTTTTTCAATGCTTCTTCCTGGAGAAAAACAGATAACCGAAGAGAATCCTGAATCATAATGCTTCAGGCACCAAAATGTTTGAAAAGATATTAGATCCAGATTAAACAGAATATATCCTGAAGGCATGCATCTTCTCCTCTCTCTTTATCCGGGGGAGCGAGTAAGGGATAGTTAACAATGCCCCAGATATTTGATGCAATTTATGCACCTACAAGGGGCTAGCCTGTCATAATCAAAGCTTCTTTCATATTTATAAATATGTAAAGTTACAATACAAAGCCCTTCAAATAAGGTATTATCCCAAATAACCAACTAAGCTATACCATCAAAGTAAAAATTTCTATCAGGAGGAACTAAGAATATAGAAACAAGGAGAGCCCTTTTAAATGCAATAAAACTCAAATTAACAATTAAGAACATCCAATGAAATAAATCTGTCAAAACCTGCTGAATACCTGCAACTGAGATAAAATCCAGTGGTCAATTAATTTGAATATCTGGAAAACATCAAAATGATGTTTTTCTGAATTTTCTAAAATCCTTAGTAAATTTGGAAAACTAGAAAACTCGATTTTCTTAGAAATTTTAAGAAAATTGGTTACTTTTGAATATGTTTTCCTGACTTCTCGTTTTCGTTTTTTTTTNCGGGGAAAAGTGGCTTATTTTCCTTGAACTGAATACACCCTAAATCATCCCCGTTCGTACAATGTCAATGCGAATTCAAAGGAGAAAAAAAGAACCAACTCCTCTCCGGAGGTGTTCACAAACCACTCCTCAAAGTGAGTTCTAAAGATCAATGACTTAAAGAGAGTTTCACACAAGACATACCAAATAGACCGAAGGGATGTACGGTCTTAGGCTCAAAAGCTTACGGTCAAAATGATCTATTCAACTTTGCTAAACCACATCAAAAAGCAACAATCAAATGCAGACAAGTTTTCTTATCGTATGCATCAAGTAGTTCAATTATGTGAATTCAACCTTGGAATTCTCCTCTTTGCTTGTTTCTATTAAATCGTTTAGTTTCGTTCATTAGATAATTCCACAAAACAAACTAATTGGGTTCGCCTAGATTGACGAATCTGGTACTTGAACTCTTGCTCCCTATGGATCGGCATTCAATTACTACCTCGATATTCTCGTACACTTACGGAGCTATCGCTGTAGCTTTGCCTTTATCTTCAACTATGAGGAATGTTGGACGAACAACTTTACGTCATTGGTGAGTTTCCAAGGATCATGCAATTAATATCAAGGACTACCAACATACAAGCTAGAAAGGGATAGCAATAATCCGTAATAACTTTGAAAAACTTCTTAATTAAAATAATACTGAAACAAGCAATAAAAAATAGATGCTCACTACAATGGTTGTAGTTTCTGAAAATGGTAATGACTTGTTATGAGCCTTTCAGGTCACGTTAGCATAGAGTGAGCATAAGCAATAAACTGTGGCCTTGCCAAGTGGTACTTATTGCACCGCACAGTATATAGATGTTGAGTTTATAAGAGAAAGCTTCAAGAAACCAAAAGTTGCACCAGCCCATGTTAGATGAAAGAAGTTTCTACATATTACCATCACATTCAGTCTGAATTGAAAAGCTACACGTACTGAGATCTGAGAAGTAAGTTTTAGATTACAAAGAGCAGCATGAGGTAAAGCTGAAAAGATTACCTTTTGTTTCTTTTTATACTCTTCCCAAGTGACTGTGTGAGAAGTGTTCAGGTTGGCCAAACGAGCAGCATGCCACTCTGGTGTATGAAATGAACCATCCACCTGCGACTCTCCTGATCAGTAAGAGTATAGGAAACAAGATTGCTACAAATATCCACCTGCGACTCTCAATAAAAGCTTGTTTTTAGTATAATACAGTTCTCTGAAAATTGTAAAATCAACCGTGATTCTAGTCTTCTACCCTAGCTTAAAGAGATGAGATCCTTATCTATATTGATGAAACCTGAATCCAATACGGTATTAAGTGTTCAAATGCCTATTGCCTTCATGCAGGCCATGGCATCCCTAGAAAAAAAACCTAGCATTTCAATTTTCTACTTCAAAGTTACTGGCAACCCACATGATAAGATGCTCAGATATTTAGATTACAGCATACAAACAAGGCAGACATTGATAGTAAATTACTACCTGATACAAACCCTAACATGAAATGATGAGATTATACGCAACCCCACTCTCGAATGACTTGCCTGACCAAATCAACATTGTCAATGGCCACCGCAGTAGCATACAGACTCAATAATACATCACAAAAAGGTCAATAGATAGGTACATTTTCTGCAAAACCACAGTTACTAACTCGCTCGAAAGCTGCTGGTAATATAATGCAAACATCAGTCTTCACATACTCACACTTTTTGTTATGCCGCATGTAGATCAGCATAATAAAGTTAGCAATTGTCACTTGTTAGACACCACCAGCTCATGAATGTTGATGCCAGTGATCTAATTTTAAGGAAAATGAAGAAATATGAGAAAATGGGCCTATCCTACATGAGGATGAACCAATTTCTAGTCAACCTTGATGCCCACTTGAAAATGGTCATGTCATTTTCCCCTCATGCCCTACTTGATACTTCTGATATCGCAAAGGCAAACATATCCCACAATTTGACAGTTCCACAATCAATTTAGACTGAGGCTTTAACATGTCAAAAACTATAGACTTTATTATATTAGCAAGATGATAATGAATCAATCTAAAGCAAAAACTAACATTTAGTTCATCCATAATCAAAAACCCCAAAATAAAATCAAGCAAATCCCCATTTAACATCAAATCCACACAAATGTTAAAATGGCAAAGAATATGGTATGGAAGGGTACAAACCATGCCATCTTCAATCTCATCTGGGGCGGCACTGCTCGAGCCCACCCTAGCTCTCTGCATAGCTTTGTACGCTTGATTCTTTCCCATTTTTCCCGGTTTTGGAGATAACCCAAATGAGAAAGACTCAAAAAACCAGAAGAAAAAAAAAAGGCAGAATTTTTTTGGGGGAAAATCAAAACCCAGAAGAAGAAAAGGGGATTTGAGGAGAAATTACTTGATTGAGGTTCTGAAATCTCAACGGTCAATAAGAACCCAGAAATTTTGGAGGGCTAAATTGATTGAGAAGTGGAGGGATGAGTACAAAATTAATGCGAGCAGGGAGGGTTGAGGAGAGAGAAAGAGAGAAAGAGGATGGATAGGTGAAGAGGACTTCAGAGAGAAAAATTAAATATGAACAAGGCCGTGATGAGGACTTGTGAGAAACAAATGAAAGTGGGGGAGTATTGGTTATTGGTTGGGCCTTGGGTTGGGGAGGTAGAGGAAGCATAACATGCATGTGCGAACTAAGTAGTACTTACAATTACAACTAAGAAGTTGAAAGCATTGTAGAGTAAGTTGTGTGCACCTTGTTATAGAATTTTCGTGATACGGGTCCAAATCCAAATGTTTAAATATGTCCTTATGATTGTCTAACGGAAGCCGTAAATGAAATAATACGCTCATGAGCATATTCGGTCAAAACTCGTTCGATAACGTACGAGTCGAGCACGAGTACCAACTTGATGCGCGTTCGTTTAAATGAGCCGAGCATGAGCACCCTCTCTGCTCAACTCGTATGGAATATTATGCGCTTCAGTACCTACAACTCTATAAGCGAGTTGATACACTTGCGAGCGGCTCACGAATATACTCGATCAAAGCTCATTTGATAATAAACAAGCGAGCATGGGAACCAATATGATACCCGTTTAATAAACAAGTCAAGCATGAGCACAACGACGGCTCAACTCGTTTACAACCTCAAGCCTGTAGTCTATGTATTCATCTTTATGGTTTCACATGAGTGTGAATATTGCGATAACCATTAAAAGAGTTACATAAACACCTCTATCAGATTTATATAGAAGCTTCTCGTCTACTATTCTCTGATTTAATGGGTAATGTCATGTCATGTGTCCTCAAACTCAAACTCACCACACCTTCTGCTTACATACAATTTCTAAACTGACTATCATTAAACTCAACCCTTTACTTGGCATATTGAATGACAACATAAGGAGCCATGTTACTAGCTTTCTCACGTTTCTCAACCATTTTGTTATTGAACGTAAGTTAAATGAGTTGTACTTGTGCTTATATAAGACTCTCTTAACGATCGAGATGTAATAGACACATTTTCACAAGGTACAAAAAGCTTTAGGGGTAGAAACCACAAAAAACTATGAGGGTACCATTTGATGCTGATATGTATAATTCTTCAAGGGTACCATGCTAACTTTAAAATTCAAATATGTAGTCGTTGAGTGTACATATCAAAATGTAGTAAGCGGAAACTTGTCATTACAAAAAAATCAAAATTGAAAAATGAGTTAGATTAATGAAATCAATATTCCGTCCACTAAATGTCTATGGTGTGAAGAAGTTAAAAACCATATAAGGATACCATGTCCAAACTCTCAAATTTGTTGTCATACTGTATATAATTCACCAAAATATAGGGGTAATATGTATATTCTCATAACAATATTTAAATTTTTAATTTAGAAGAGTGAGATTTTGTTATATAATTTGAATTTTAAATTGATTGTCCAAGAGTTGATATCCAACTAGCCACTTTATTGTCTTCTTTATGGAAAAGGCCTAACTATGAAGGATCATAGAACCAAACCTTGCTCTTGTTTGGCAATTCAGAGGTGATGGGTGCACAATAAAATAGTACTCCATTTATTTCACAATATATGTCTTTTTTTTTTAACTTAATTTTTGTTTCATAATATAAGGCACACAACTATTTCAAAAATGCATTAATTTTTATTTTTCCACTTTACTCTTATTTTCTTGGTATTTACTATTTTCTCTTTTCCACAGTGACATTTAATGTTTAAGATTATCTTAATCATTTTATCTTCTTATTTTCTTGTATATATTAGTTCTTAGTATGGGTGAGCAAAGAACCGAGGTATCCGGAACTGGATCCAGAACTGGTCTCACTGGTACCGGTTCGGTTCCAAATATTAGGAATCGGTTTTCAGAATTTCGAAACAAGAACCGGTTGGGTACCCGGTTTCCTTTACAGGTTAATTATAATATTTAAAAGACTTGAACCTAAATCTAAGTAACTCTTTTAACGTTTAACTCTCAAAATTTGCTATTTGTGATTTTAAAATTCAGATTTGAGTTTGTAATTGCAAAAGAATTTTGTAATATAATTATATAGTTTAATTAATGTCTTTTTATTGATATATACAAGATGATCTACAACTTTAGCAAAGAACCGGGTACCCTATATTGGACGTTCCGGTTCCGATTCCGAATTTTGTGGAATAAGAGTGAGAGACCATGCAAGGGTTGCAAGTTGCAAGGAACCTTTGAGCATCAACATTGATGTTATAAATCTTCCACGGGATGACAAACTCACCTGAGAGTGCTTGGATGACACCATTACGCATAGCAACAGGCTCCGCAATAAGAATAAATTTAGTGGCCAAGGGCTCAACTACTGCCGCAATGAAGTCCCCATGACTATTGCAAATGACAAATCTAGCAGCAGCTTTCCCTTAGCCAACAGAACCATCAAAGTTAATTTAAACATGGTGGGAAGAGGGTTGGTACCATTGGACAGAGATAGAGCCCTCGACTTATCTAATCATTTTCCCATCAAAAATTTGTTTACTTCTAACTTATGAAAACAAGGATTACCTTATACAGCTACTCCCTCCGTCCAAGAATTACCTTTACACTTGAATAAAATATAAGACTCATGTGATTAAAAAGTG
>BSSO01002880.1:0-17956 GCA_030267885.1 Mesembryanthemum crystallinum
AAAGAAAAGGAAATAATAGTTAATGCCGCGTCATAAAAATCTAACAGAGAAGGTAATGGCGTCCACTCGGGATCGTTTCGTGCAACTATAGTGAAAGGTGGGATTATTCTCTGCAAATATGAAAGGTGGGATTATTTTCTACAACTCGCTGAAAGGTTGGATTATTATAAACCAATTTTCCTTTTTTTTTATAGGGGGGTTTATCACAAGATTCATACTATATAGGGGGGTTGGCGACAAATTTTTCTAATAATAATAATATTATTATTATTATTATTGGTTGATCAAATAGAATACATTCAGGAGTTTCAGAAATCCTTCCTGAGCTGAAAAGTATCCATTTCATTGCATCCTTAAAGTCCAGCGTTAAGCATTTTAGCCATTTGCTCACCTATCTATGTTGAAATTGTCCAATACTTTTCATTTTATTATTTTGATGGAAGAAAATAATGTTCCAACTATGATAAATACTCCACTTTCTTTGGGGATTTATATATATAACACAAAATATCAATGTCAAATAATATTTTAATTTGATTCTACTTTTTTGGCTATTGAAACGAATGCTTACTTTTTTTTTTTTTTTTGCTGTCAAGAGGTATTCTGAGACCTTGCGGCTCAGACTAATCCCCCAAAGTCCCGGGATATCATTCCCCAGAGGGTAAGACCAGGTTAAACTCTCCCCTCACAAGGAGAGCCCGTGGCCACTAGGCGGGGATCGAACCCAAGACCTCGTGGATATCATCCAAGACACTTACCGCTCAACCACATACGAATGCTTACTTATCATAGTTATCAACCTACCCAAAAGGTGTTGACCCACTGGTAAACAAGCTTTGGCTTATACACCAGGTTACGGGTTCAAGCCTCCTGGGGAGCACCTACACGAATTTATTCGTGGAATACCCGAGGTCGTGCGTTAGGAGGTGCCCTTTAGACAGGAGGAAGGAAGTTCCTCCTTGCAGACACCAAAAAAATCATAGTTATCAACCTTCCTTTAAAACCAATGATAATTCTAGCTAGCAAGCAATTTAATATTAGTTAAGCTTGATAATCACAATATATTATTACTAATTTACTATGACTTTTTCTATGATTCCATCAATAATAAAATTGATAAAATTAGCCGGCAAAAAAGAGTTTTTCTATTAATATGCATTACAGTCACAATCCTTCCAAATATTTTGGACTGACTTATGTCACATCATAATCTATGAATCTTATTTTTGCGATTTATTTTTACTTAGTTTGATTATCTAATGCTTTTTGTTTACTACAACTCGTTCATCACGGTTCGTGACTAATACTGTTCAACATTTATATGTTTGACAAATTGATTTGACCTCGTTAAGATAGCATTATTTTTTCCCGTTGGAAGAATCTAAATATTTGGTACTATCTGACAATCCGGTTGCAATAAATTAAGAGCCTGAAATTAAGGGAATAAATAAAATTTAAACTAGTACTCCTATAGTAATAACGATAACCCATTCAAAAAAAAAAAGAAAAGAAAGTATACTAATAACGAGTAACTACTTCTATCAAAAAAAAAAAAAAAATGTTTAACTTGTAATGTAACAACCATAAGTTATGAAATTGCAGTTGGTGAGGTTTATGGAGGTGAATATGTATGTATACTTATTGCTTAAGGGTATATTCAGTTTGCCTGAAAGTAACTTAACTGAACGAATTAAATTGAATGATCTGACATGAACTTAAGTGAACTAAACAACCTAAATTGAACTGAACTCGATTGAATGAATAGCAATATGTGAGAGAAAAGGTGTATGGCCTGAAATGGGATTCGGGAAGGTGAAATGAACACACCCTAATTACTTCTAAGTGGAGGTAATAGAAATAGACTTTTTACTATATTAGATAAGCTTATATTTAGATGTTCGATCAATGTTATATTCCTATATGACTCCTCATGCAAATGTGGTTAGGATTGAAACACAAACCCTCTTGATCATTGTAGCTTGAATCTCTTATATCACGTAAAGAAACCAACTCAACTAAAAGTCTAAAAGTGTAAATTAATAATTAGAGGCCGATTAATGGTTTTACCACTTAATACTGATTTTTATATATTTTCCTTTAATAGAGGAAATATTTTCGTTTTGTAATGCGGAGCAATTGATTTTCTTTCTTCTCATATTTTATTTCATTGATCCCAACTCTAACCTACTAGTACATGCTATTCTAGTACCTTTATATTCTATCTACTCCAGTAGCCATAAACCTGACTCTAAACAAAAAGTTAGCATATTTCAATTTTTTCCTCCTATTAATTAATAATAAAATTAGAATTGAAGCAAAATCCACTAAATCGAACAATGCTATGGATAAACAATAAACATCCTGATCAATTAAGAAGTATATAGTCGTAGTAAGAGTTGCTTGAACCTATAACTATAAGGTTATCATTTACATCCAACTATACTACTAACTTTAATTGATGATTAAATTATATTAAAATTTGTTATTTGAGTTATATGAAGTATATATAGATGATTAGACGATGACTAGTTCATAATTACAGTATATATTTACATTGCTTGCGTGCAAAGTATAGTGTTTCCGTCATACATGACCACATCCTTCGCGAGCATCGAATATTCCTGCCGTACTCCACAGTTGATTTATACATTAGACATTCATTAGTTATTTCAACGGCTAAATTATTTTAAAATAGCCATAAAATCTTCATGTAAGATCATCTATTAGATGATAACTATAAAGCTTGTCATTCATATCCATAAAAATTTGTATGAACAAGGTTCATGTAATGAATAAAGTGAACTCAGATCTCTTAAAAAATGAGTGGTTTTATGAGTCACCCTTTGAAAAGTAAAATTGAAATTCATACTTTATAAGTTCGTCCTCCATACAATAGACCTAACTCGGTAGTTCAAGTTCCATTAGTTAGGTTATGTTTAATTGAACGGATAGTAAACTAAATAATTATAAAATGATACGAATTAAACATATACTATTAATTCAATAAAAAAGTAATTTAGAAATTAACTATTGAATGGCATCAACGAAATATATAGAGCTATTGATTTTCACTTACCAACTTAAATATGACTAATTAACATGACTGATTTCAATAGCGCATAATACAACTGAGACTCTCTGTCTAAAAGTAACAAGTAACAACATAGTTGAGATATCTCACTAGTCACAACATCAAGATCCACGTGCACACAACATAGATTTCACATGAGTACAAGAGGTGTCACATGGCTCCTCCTTCCTTCCTAATTTGGTACAATTTGTCATTTGTGTGATTAAACACACAACTTGTAATAGACAAAACGTACAAGTATATGAATACTATATACTATATATATAGTGTCTAATCTATAAATTAAACAAGTAATAATATAATCTGATCACCACTTGAGCTAATCAGCTCTTACTTCAACACTTAAGTTAATTGGCTGGCCTGGCAATGTCCTTGGGCAACACACTATCAACACGTGTATCGCCCATTGGCCATTGCCCCAATGCCTTTTATTTATATTTCGTCCACTAATTTTCAAGATTGCTCGAATCTAATTGCATCGCCTTATTTTATATACGTTGTTGATCTAATTAATTAAAAAAAAAAAAAAAAAAGTAGTAATCTATTGGTGAGTGGGTCCGCCTCTCTCACATATGGAGTAGTTTTTAAACCTTTTGATGTAAAAGGCTAAAACTCAAAAACCGAAAATTTCTAGCTCTATTTTAATTTATTAAATAGGGATGACTTTATATGAATTCTAAGGTGAACGGAATGGAATTAAATTGTCTAAATAGTAATGACGTGTGTAAGAAAAAATCTGAATAACTTAATTGAAAAATAATGCACGTATCGTACAAAATAGCATAAATAACTTGGGAGGCACTTCGAATGAAATTTATCAGTAGTAGGAGTAGTAATCATAATCTTCTAATGAGTTTGTCATGACTCATCACGAGCTAGTTATTAATAGTCCACAATTTTTATTTTTATTTTTATTTTTTTATTTTTTGCCGGGCAAATATGCTCTACAAGTTTATGCATTATGGAGTATAAGTGTAGACACCACAAAGCATAAATTATTTTATTATACCAAAAGAGAAAGAAGAAAAAGGAGGAAAAAGAAATGGTAAGTGGGTCTTTGGATGCCACCTCGCTCAAAGAGAAAGAGCTACATGCCAACCTCACAATTGTTTTTAGAGAAAAAAAAGGAAGCAAGAAAATAGAGCCGATATATAGTGCGGCCATAAAAGTGCAACAAAAGCAAAGAATATTGTAAAGCTTTGATATTTACATAAACAAAAAAAAAAAAAGTTAGATATTTTACGAGATGAAGAATAATAAAATCAAAAACAACAAGGTGGAGGTAAAAATAAAATAAAAAGAATATTAAAGCATAGAAGTTATAAAAGCAGGGGGAAAAAAAATGGAAAGAATATCGAGAAGGCTTGTGCTAGAGTAGCATGCCGGTATATGGGGAACAACTCCGTCATCACACGTGTCACCAGGTAGATTGAGCTCATTATTGCCGTATACGCTCCGTATTAGATCTTTTACCAATTACCACCTTTGGAAATTACGTACAATTTTTTATTTTTTTTTTTTTTGAAAATTAGACATAAATAATTTTAATGGTAAATATGGATTATTGGACAACTTTTTTTATCCTTTTTTTTTTTTTCTGTGTGCAAATGAAAGGATACCTCAAACAAAATTCCTAACTAAGTACTATGCAGCCAAATCATGCATAGAGACTCTGCATACGAAATTGAGTTAAGATTAGGCAGAGCTACAACCAAAGAGTAGATGACCTTCTTTACTTAGGTGTATCATGTATTAGCGAGCCAATTAGTTGCTTGGTTCGCCTCTATATAACAATTCTCAATCGTCACTTCCCAATCTGTAAAGTGTAAAAGCTCACTATATTTTTAACACGAAATCTAGCAAGAGCAACTGAGACGAACCTCTTATGTCATTAGTTGTGCCACTACTTCAAAATCAATTTTAATTTTTAGCTTACGATTGTTTAAGTTTCTAGCCTTAGAAAGTCCGCAAAAAAGGGCAAATAAATCTGTTCGAGCCACGAACATATCCCATAGTTTTCAGCAAATGGTTGTAGCAAAGGATCATGGTTGTCTCTTAGAATACTTCCCCTGCGTTGGCCCCAATTAAGCCCCCTTTTGAAGCACCCTCTGTATTCAGCATCACCCAACCATTAACCGATGCTTTTTAGTATAAAGGCTATGACAAAAATAATTTCAAATTAAATTAATAGGAGTATAATAGCTCATAGCAAAAATGGTCAACAGTGGACAAAAATAATAAGCATGTTGTTAAATTATTTATGAAAAATCTGCACTAGCCCATATGATGGATTGATAGTGTGTACATGTTAATTAAAGTATTCTGAGCTAAGTTGAACTAATCGAGTTTAGAGTTAAATGTACATTAAATGAATAATATATGTGAGAGAAAGTAAGTTGCAGTATTGAATTGAACTGAACTGATTGCAGGAGTCAGTGAGTAACCCCCCAAAGGTGAATGTTAACATATGAATTACCGACTAACAACAAGATTTGACATTTTGAAGTGTAAGAGTCATCCTTTGATGATTATTATCTTATTCATTCGGATTGGTGCCTATGCTTAACTTGATTATTATCGAGCAAGTTTTGACCAAATACATTTTCGGATCCCTCAAAAGTGAATCGGCTCATTCACATGCCTGTGGAGTATAACCTTGACTGGATCTGCTTTTTCTGTTTATTTTATTTTATTTTAATTTTATTTTCCTTGAGTGAATCCTCCACCCTTGGAAAAACAATAACAAAAGAGTGAAGGAAGCTCTTGGAAATTTGACTAAACATAGTAGGTATATCAGTAAGATTCTGGATAGTGACTCGAAAGAGTACAGGGATTTGATTAGTCACAAATTAGCAGTGGGTCAAAATCCAAAGATATGGGTCATTATTTTCTTTTATCTATTTATTTGTTTATTTATCTATTTATTTGACATATTCCCCACTGCCTCAAAATCTAAAATTTCAGTACAAACCAAACCGTGGGCATTTTAACTAAGCATTCATTGGTTCATTATGTTCTCTTATCTATCTATTTATCTATTTATTTGTGAGATTCCCCACTGCCTTGAAATCTAAGTAATATCCAATACAAACCAAGCTGTGGGTATTTTAGCTAAACAGGCTGAACATACAAATTGAAACCACAAGCAATATGTTTTGTTTATTTTTTATTTTTATTAAATTGCACCAATTAAACATTGTCAAAGTCTTCTTAAAGTAGAGCATAATATAGTCCTACTTTGTTTTTACCTGTATTTAAGACGTGTTTATTTCAACTAAAACGGATTAACCTAACTTAAATGGATACCGATCGAATAGTAATATGTAATAAAGAAAGTAAACTGTAGAATTATTGAAGTGAATTAAAATGCAAAATGGGTAAGGTAATGGTAATATAAAGACATCTAATTTGTTGGTACTTCTATTGTCTTCCTTATTAAGGTCATCACTAAAGAAACTATGATGAGACTAGTGCTTAATTAGCATGCCCAAAAAGTTAGAAATTCTTAGACCAAGTCATGAGAATCATATAAATGTCAAGTAGTTCACCATTATAAGAAAAGGACCTCTACTTAGAAATAAACTATAGTACTATTAATTAATTAAATTAAAGCGGCAAAAATGAAATAAAGAGGAAAACAATAGAATATGGAGATTGTCAGTGTCACAATTATTTTATGTGGGCATCAAATCCCACTTTTAATGCCATGGTTTTATAGTACTCACTATATCTTTTTCATTATTATATGTAAGATAGTTTAATTAGATTAGTGCCCTAAATATATTATATTATATAATATGAATAATAATAATATTGGACGGGCCAATGCAAAGCAAAAAGCTTACGCTAAACCTTGCATGATTGCATCAAAAGTGTGTGTTATTAAAATCGTTGATTCATTTCATGTGACGATTATTTGTTGCAATGGGAGAGAGAGAGAGAGAGAGAGAGAGAGAGAGAGAGAGAGAGAGAGAGAACGCAACTAGGGGAGTTAATGGCAATGGTAGGAGCTGTCAAGAACGAAAAAGCCAGGCAACTTGCTAGAGTTGGCTAACATCTCAAATCACCTCCTATATGTCTAACTCTTATGTCACCTATATGGACTTTATAGTCCTACACTCCTATATATGGTGTTTTCTGTTTCAATTATTTATGGAATACTCCCACCCTTCTTAATTAAATATAACTGCTTTTTTTTTTTTTTTTTTTTTTCCTTGTGTATGTTTATGTGCTCCAAATTTGATCGCTAATATTTTTGAAAATATGGAAGTAAAGATTATGGAAAAAATCAATATTTTGAAAGTACTCGATTCGACTTTGTGTTTTATATTATTTCTATGTATTTTTTTTTATTATATATTTTGAGAGAAATTATTGATCAAAATGTGAACCGTATAATAAAATTGTGCACTTATTTTATAATGGAAGGAGTACATCTTATACGTACGTGGTACACCTTTCCACTTTATAGTATTGATTCTACTCATATGAAGTAGCTCTTACATTTATTTGCACTTTTGTAGATCGAGGATGACTTATTCACATCTAATAGGTGACTCCCACTTGATCCATCGTCATTATTACGATTATTATTTATATTCGAAAACAAATAACTGGGAATTTCTGTCAATTAATTCATGCAAAACACCATCGACTTGCAAGCATCATTTACGTACAGGATCAACACGGTACATGGCATAGCCACACTGGGCTCTTACCCGAATGTTCTCAAACCATCTTCATTCTGGACATGCTCGTGTTGTACGATGTATGTATTCATCTCAACTTATTAATTATGCATTTAGTTCAATAATACAACGCAACTTAAATATTCTTGTCTTTAAGCATTGCACATACATCCAATCCATATTTGGGCCCACCTCATATTGGTAGCAGAAATACTAATTACATATGTTCCTAAAATATTGGATTTTGACAAACAGACTACACCACAGAGAGGGTACCAAAACCATTCACATCTATCAACCAAAATCTCGACCACAATAACAAGAGTAGTTTAATCAATAAATGAACCCAAACAAAAGTGTGTATAGTATAGTATGGTACAATAATTATACAAAGTCCCACCTAACCAAACTGAAATTGGAGCAAATGGCAACACCAACATCATCATCATCATAAGTTCCAAGCACACTAATTTCTTCTTTCACAAACGTCACATGGTTTGTTGCCCACTTTAAGTAACAAAATAATACCAACAGGGAACCAAAATAAAATCACAAAAAGGAGCTTGAAATAAATAATAATTACTGATTCGTACTTTCCGTCCCTTTTAGTCATAGCTTTTGGCCTTACCTTTATTTTTATTTATTTTTTAACTAACTTTGAGTGGTGGTAATCAAGCGGTTTCAAGCCCACAAGACTATGTTTGCAAAATTAGCTATAGCTATTACTCCCTCCGTTTCGCTAAAATTTTGTCGCCCAAAGTTTTCAAAGTCAAAGTTTTCAAACTTTGACCATTAATATATAAAAAAAGTATAATAATTTTCAAAATAAAAATAATATTTTTGGATTCATCTTAAATAGTATTTTCAAAATGTCAAATTTTTATAAATTTTGAACTTATATAAATATAATTATTCATGGTCAAAGTGCCGTGTTGGAGACCGTGCACAATTTGGGCGACAAGATTTTAGTGAAACGGAAGGAGTATGAGTTTTAGTTGTATTTGTTACTTCAAAAACTATTTGATAGAAGAACAGGCTGCAAGTTTCAAACAGTCTTTTTACTCAAAAGCTAATATGGGTAACTTTCAAAAATTAGTTGTACCTATCAAGTGAAAGTTAGTTGTTGCTTCAAAAAGTGTTTAGTGTAACTGAGTCAAAAAAAGAACAAGTTACAAGTTTTGATCTGTTACTTTTGCTCGAAAGCTAACTGTTGGTGCCAAACATACTCTTAGAGGTGGTTTGATAAATCAAAGTCATATAAACATGTCAAAAGTGTCGTCGAATTCAGGTCGATTAAGTTTAATTTGTCGGTTTGAAGTGTATTTTTGTGTTTTTTTTATTTGGTCGGGTCGGATTGAATATTTGAATTAGGTTCATTTTTATGCCTACTATAGCAGGTCCAGTTGATCTCAAATTGCTTTACCTCAATTTATCGGTCACTTGCTTTGCTGATTGTTTAGTTAGGGTGTGTTGATTTAACCTTACCAATGGTATATTTCATTTAGTGCAGATAAGTGCAGTGAAAATGATCAATAAAACCTGGGTTGAAATATTTGTTGCTAAATACAAAAGCCCGAAAATGACCTATTGAGAGGTGCATCAATTGGTGTTCACTAACACCTTTGTTTCATTTTTTTATAAATGATGATTGTGAATGGACGGTGGAGAGTGAATCCGATGGAGTAGGGGTGAGTGGCAGGGGATCACCGGCTCAGCTTGAATGAACTTCAAGTAGAGGTAAAGGCTAAAAGAGAGGCATGGATTGGTGTCAGTAAACAGCTCAAATGGGGGGGACGTGGCATTGTACGGTGGGGGATTAGGTGCAACGCTGGTACAGGGGATTACGGTACACGTGTTGTGGTGATGAGAAGAATCAATCAAGAGTACTAGACAAAGGGAGGGCACTGGGCACTGGGGCACTGGGCACTGGGCAGGAGAGAGAGAGAGAGAGAGAGAGAGAGAGAGAGAGAGAGAGAGAGAGAGAGAACTGTGCCATTCTGCCCGCGATTCTAGCGCCAGCGACTGCTCCTCAGGGTACAAATTCATCGGAACTAGTGCCCACCACCCCCCTAAAATTACAAACCCACCCCCACTCTCTCTCTCTCCTCCTCTGGGGAATTTATTATTATCACCCCATGTAATCATTATTCGTGAAATTATTGATAGCAAATCAAATTTTGTTTTCTGAAATTTGTTAAAATGTAGAATAATTGTAATAATTTTGTATAGGTCTTTGTCACAAGAGAATCATGTAGCCTAACTTCCTAACCATGTCCCTTTTTTTTTTCTTTAGACTATGATAATTTAAATAAATTTATCTCATATAGTTTACATAATGTCATAAAATAACTTAATAATGAAAAACTATACTCCCTTCGTCCTTTTCAAATGTTATCAAATTTTCTCAAAAATAAGTCCTCCTCCAATATTTTCAAAATAGATTATTCCCAATTAGTTATCTATACTACCAATCCATTATAAACTAAATACTGTTAAAAATTCAACAATCAATTCACTATCCTATTAAAACTAATTTTTAATCCTCTCACCCCTTCTCTCTCTTTGAACTATTTATCTCTCTCCATTTCCAATATATAATTTATTATGTATCCAAGGACAAAATTGAAAAAATCAACCCTTTTTTTTCTTTCTTAATTTATGTGCAAATATGGTTGACAACATTTAAGAAAGATAGGGAAGTATTAAGTTGAACATTTTGCTATTACAACATACTCAATATATGTGAGTTGCGGAATTACAAGTGTAACCTTCAATTGAGAACAGAGGGAGTAATAAATATAGCTAATTTGACATGTCAATTATGAGAATTAATGGGAAATTGGATTAGTAAAAATTGGGGACCATGACCAATTTTAGGGGGCCCAGGTCATGATGAAGGGAGGGGCCTACTGAGATAGATGGGTGGGGGTGGGGGTGGGAGGGGGTTATTGAGAGGCGGGCCCCTAGGAAAGTTGGAGTGTTCTCGTTCTTGGGAGAGACGGAAAACGACAAAGCGAATCTGGGCAAAAAAGTGAGGGGACATGTGACGTCACTTACTTTGTCCCCTTGTTTAAACAAGGAGCGAAATAAAGGAAAAGTTTTTATGTAACGGCGTTTTAGGGAAAAAGGAAACCAAAAAAAAAAAGAAAAAAAGGGGGTCTCGGCTTTTGTGAGATTAACACGTACTACCATGACTAAGGGTGCGTCGTTACACTTTCATGCCAACGTTTGCTCCCCAAGGTGAGACTACGCACATAGTATAAATTTGGCACTACCACAAATTTTTACTTTGTTTATTCTTCGGAAAAAGTAAAATTTTAGGTGTAAAAATGGTAGTACCACTAGTGTTTTTTTAATATGAGTAGTATTTATTAGTAGATGAAATGAATAATAAGATAACACGTCTATAAAAATTTATCTAAGGGGTGTTCATTTCTCCATTACGAATCACATTTTAGATTGTTCTGTACTACAGTTTAATTTAGTTCAAGTCGTATACTTTTTTCTCTTATATAATTTTATTAATTCAGTTGAGTTTAGTTCAATTCAGGTCGTTTAATTTAGTTCATCAAGCCATTCAATTTAGTTCATGTACAAACAAATTAAACACGTATAGCCTAACTATTTAGGGGTGACACATAAAGTTTTAGAAAGTGAAATTTGAAACTAGTTCAAAACTACTATATTAAAATTTGGGAGTGATACAGACTATTACCTCCCAACTTATTCACCCACTTTAGATATATATATATATATATAAAAAAAAAACTTATTCACCCACTTTCTGTATGTTTGGCACCTAGTTTTTACCAGCTTTTGTAATAATGAAAACTCTCAAAAGATTTGTTTGTATGGAGCAACTTTTGCAAGAGTTTTAACTTTTGGGAGGAGGTTAAAAGCTCCAAATGTGAAAGATATCAAAACAAACTTTCACCCAAAAGCTCAAAGCTAAAGTTCATAGCTACAACTTACATCTAAAACTCGCAGTTACAGCTCACAGGTAAAGCTAGTTTGCCAAACATAGCCTTTGACAATTTCGAGTCATGGGAAACAAAGCTGATTAATGAGTGGGATATACCTAAAAAAAATACATGTAACAAAGGCTTAATAACATAAATATTGCAATTTTAAACGGGATCTTGTGTTTAGTCTATGTATGCATTAATTTATTATCATTTGAACAATTCTACTCTGCAATTTTAAAATTAATTTATTGAAAATAATATTCTTATTAGTTTTAGAGAGAACCTTTGTCCATAAATGAATTTCATTTTGAAAGTTGACAATGACAAATTTTTCAATTAGAAATGAGAGCAAACTCAGTTTTTCAATTGCGTGGAGAGAAAAACATAGAAATAGAGAAGTTGACAGCGTTAGTTCAACACGCGCGTTGTAGAGAGAGTGGGAAAAGGTCCTTTTCTCCGTCCCCGCCCAAAATGTTAAGAGAAAAAGCGTTAAGAGGTATTGTGTGGGGCCCAACTAGGCTCCAAAAGTGATGTGAGAGACGGAGAGATCCGTCCCCTCAATGCATTTACCAAAATGCCCCTAACCTAAATGTTTGTATCAAGACCTCTCAAATTATTTGGCCATATTAGCTGTTGAAGTTTTAGTGGAAAAACAATGTAAAAATACCGAAGCACTATTAGCTAATAATTGTATTTATATAAATTCGAAAATTTATAAAAATTTGATATTGTGAAAATTTTATTTAAGATAAATTAAAAAATATTATTTTTATTTTTAAAATCATTATACTTTTTTATATTAATGCTCAAGGTTTGAAAACTTTGTCATTGAAAAGTTAGGGATTCAAGATTTTAGTGAAATGGATGGAGTATTTTGGAAGCACTAGCTTAACGATTAACCATTGATCTCAAACACTAATATACCAATTACCCAATTGTAAGAGTAACAATTGGACTTGATCAGTGTAGTTTTTAGTTTAAAAAAATGGGACCTTTCTTTCTTTTCCAACTTTTTAAGCGAATAAAAGGTTATGTTTATTTCAATAAGGTTATGCTGACATGAACTCAATGAGATAGAATCTTAAAGACTTAAAACATTGTGGTGGGATTGAATTTTTAGATCTTAAATGGAGCTGTGCATTTAGAGAGTACACTTGATAGGCCAATTTGCTATGGCCCATGTTATTATACTAAGAAATGTGAAAACTCTTAAGATCTTATACCATTGGGTGTAAAAATTTGAAAAAAATCTGCAATTAGGTATAAAAACAACAAATTTGGGTGGAACATTGATGTGGTAAGTTTGAAAATTTTCAAAGTCTTAACTATTATGGAATTTTTTTAGTCGCTCTCAATTGTAAGGCAATAAATGAGTCGAGTCGAGTTGAGTCGAACCAAGTATCACTTTGCTCATACTTGACTTGTTAATTAAACGAGTATCATATTGGTGCTCATAATCTACATTTCTTATCAAACGAGTTACTAAGTATGTTCGCGAGTTTCTTACATATATATACCGATTCATTTAAAGTTTTGTACGTACTTTTACTTAAAATAATACAAACAAATTAGGTAGGGGTATTCGTACTCGGTTTATTTAGTAAATAAATATGAAATTATTGCTCTTGTTCAGCCTTACAAAAGTATACCAATTCATTTAAAGTTTTAGTCGAATTGTGATCGAATATATTTACAAACCACTCACAAATGTAACAATTCGTTTACATCCCTGGATGTTTTTTTTGTGTGTGTGTTATGGTAGTGTCTAATTTGTACTCATAGAGTATAGAGGGGCAAATCAGGAAAAGTGGAGTCACAATTAAAAAAAACCCAGCCAATGGATTCACAAGCACGGGATTCCAGAAACCTGCCGTGGTTTATACTTTAAACTTTCTCTCTCCTCTCTCTCTCTCTCTGGTTTATTTAAGTTGTTTCACCAAACCCCTCTTTATAACCTCCTCTCTTCCACCCCACTCTCTTCTTCCTCTCCATCACACCCCACCTCATTCTCTCTCTTTTTCTCTCTTTGTGTGCATCTTTCTCTCTAGAAACCTCCCAAAAAAAGAGAGAAATGGAATCTCCAGTCTCAATGAGAAGGCCTTGCTTCGTCGAAGACGATGGCCTCGCTTCAATTGCAGTTATGGAAGCTGGATTTTCCGGGAACAACAACAACCACAACAACAATCAATTGTATTATTGCCATAACCAGACAAATTTGGGTCACAACAACAACAACGGTGCGATGACGATGATGAGGAGAAGAAATAGCTTGAGAAACATATCTTCTCTCTCCTCCCCTGTTTCTTCCTCTTCTGGCTCCGTTTCTTCACCCAGATCTAATCGGTTTTATGAGGCCAGATTTGAAGAACCTCAAACGCCCCATTTCTTGGAAGCTTGTTTCCTTTGCAAAAAGCCCCTTGGTGGTAACCGTGATATCTTCATGTACAGGTTTGTGTTCTTCAATTCCTCTGTTTTTCTCTCTCCTCCCCTGTTTTTGATTCGATTAGATCTCAAATTCGATTCCCAGATCGGATTTTGGTTGGGTTTTGAACTAATTTTGGTGGGATTTTGTGCAATTGCAGAGGGGATACTCCATTTTGTAGCGAAGAGTGCAGGCAAGAACAGATTGAGGTTGATGAAGCAAAAGAGAAGAACATGAAATATAAAGCGATGAGAAGCAAAAAAGAATCGGCTAAATCAGCTTCTTCATCTTCATCTTCTTCTTCTCCCAATAAAAACTACCCTTTCCGTACCAGCACTGTTGCTGCCGCTTAGAATCCCTCTCTTTCTCTCTCCAAAAGATCTAGAAAAGTCTAATGGCTACATCTATGAAATTACCCGACTCCCCCCAAAAAAAAGAAAAAAAATAGACCAAAAAAAAGAAAAGTAGCTACATACACCGTAAAGAAAGAAACCAGAGCTCGTTTTTTTTCCATTTTTTTTTGGCAAGAAGAAATATGAAGGATGGTGCTGAATTTGTGAATCAAATCTCAAAAGGAAAAGAAGAGAAGAGTCCAGGAGAGAGATTTGTGCAAGAATTAATCAGGGAAGAAGATGATGGATTGATGTGGTTGTTGGTTGGTTGGTGCTACGACGCTCGGACACGCCGGATTTATGATTGATACGGCCGTGTCGCTATATGATACGCGTGTCCGATACACATGAAACCTTTTCTATCAACCATGTATTATGAGGAATTGAGGATGAGATTGTGCATATATGGGTTTGAGTTGTTGTATGGATTTCCAGGGAAATTTACTCTATGAATGGCTCTTTTTTGGGGGGTTTTGTGGAGAAAAAATTTTACCCCCTTAAAATTTTCCTCTTGTTGTAGTATTACTCTATTTACTCTTTTCTTTTTTTTTTTTTTTTNGATATGTTGCTCTACTATTAATGGAGAATCATATTATGATGAACAATTGCAAAGAGTGATTTTCTCTTATTACTACTATTCTCAGATTCTACACTTGAACTCAAAGAGTTTGAACTTATTCTTTTATTTCCTAGATTTATTTGGCATGTTTTTGGTGGCCAATTACGCCAAGTTTGAACAAGAGAAGATGTAAACTTGCATACATATTTGGGCAAGTTGGGAATAACATGTTAAGCTTTCGCTCTAAGCTCACACAAGAAGAGACGTAGATTGTGTATTAATCTAGTTAAGTTTTCTGAAATTTAGTTTCCAATTAGTATTAGGTGAAATATCCCACCTATAATAGGCTCTGATCCTATTTGAGAATGTAATTACTGAATGCAATTGGGAGTCTGGCGCTTAGACATTGTTTCAACCTGAAAGTAAGTGATTGATTTAAACCGAATTGAACTAAGCTCAATTAGATTTGGGAAGCGTAAGTGACTAACTCAAACTGAATTGAATCGAGCTAAACTAAATTTGGAAAATGATTAGTAGCTTGTTCAATGGAGGAACATTTATGAGAAAACAAGGAACAATTTTGTTACAGCAAGTTTGTCTTCTTTCTTTCATTTTCTTACTTTTGCTTTGCTAATTTGTCTTCCTTTTTTATTTTTTTTTATTTTTTTTTTAATGAACCTTTTTTCTTGGCTGAGTTTGAACTTTGTGGAGAAGTCTTCATTTTGGGTTTCCAAGAGTGGTAGTTTTTATCTTTATGGCAAATTATTTTGAAATTGAAAGTATTCAAAAATTTGCATTTGTATCAAAATTCAAGACAATGAAGACATTGACATTGTCCTACTCCTGCCCCTCCCTTTTAAGGACCACAATTGGGACGGCGTTACTAATTTCTTTGCTCTCTTTATCACCGAGTCTTAAGCCTAAGGTACACTAACTTGGCCCACTTTTATTACTCACTCTATATGTTCTTCAACTTACCAATACTTCTTCCAGCAGTGTCTAGAAAGTGTTTGAAAAATGATCCCAATTTCTTTCTTTTTTTTTTTTTTTTAATGAAAAGTCAAGGTGTGTTTAATTTGTAGCTGAACGAAATCATAACACCTTCTCTTTAATTAATTAATAAATGAAGAAAAAAGAGCAATATCATTTTGAACAACCTTTAACAAGTGCTAATTTTTCTTTTATGGTGCCTATTTTATCAATTTTGTCTGCAGAAGAATGTGGGCTATAATTATAACTGTGTGATTTTTGCATTACTTGTTCTCCAACTTTTTGGCTTTGCCTATGTAAAAGGGATTGTTTGATTGTAAAGATAATAAAGAAAATGAGAACATACTATATTATTCTAGTGGAAAAATGTAGGAGTGGGACTACTGTGACTTGTGAGGTTGTTTACTTGACATAAATAGTCGAAATATATCTTTTCTTAAATTAATTAAATAAAAATGCATACTTTTTCACTTTGATCTTCTAAGATGTATTTATATAAAAATGTTTCTATTTCCGATAAAAAGCAAATATAATAGTATATGAAAGTTTGTTTTCAAGGTTGTTAGACCATCTGTGTTTCAAAGAGTTATAGTTGTTTGATGAGAAGAGATTGATTGGATTAACTTTTAGCGTTTCACAAGTGTAACTTTTGAATGACCAATATGTGCAACTGTTTTACGCGTACATCTTAGAAGTCTAGCTTTTGAATAACATTATGAGCAAGGATTGGTTTTGTTTTGTTTTAGATCTTTGCAATTGATAATAACCAACAAATTTCACTAATTTAACAAAAATATACCGTTACTAGTTTATTAAAGCTGTCAACACAATTAGCAATCAATAGTCAATTAGTATCAACCAACAATCAATCGAAAATGTTACCATTTGTTACCACATAGGGTCATTGTGTTGTTTGTTGTTTGTTGCTTGTTGCGATCATATCCATGAAAAAGTCTATCTAGATTTTGGTCAATTAGAACCTCTTCAACATTAAGGCTTTGTTCTCTTCAACTTATTTTTGTTGATTAAAATCAACAAAAATCAGTTACATCAATAAAAATAAACAAATTAAAAATCAACAAAAATCAATAAAATCAACAAAAATTAGCAAAAATCAATAAAGTCGTTCTTTGCTGAATCCAACGAATCAAAAAAAGTTCAGTAAAATCAACGAAAATCAACAAAAATCAGTAGAATTAACAAAAATCAACGAAAATTAACAAAAATCAACAATCAACAATAAATATCAACAAAAATAACATAAAGATAATATAGCCTAAAATGATGAATTATGTGGTCATATGACACAATTGGTATATATGTTAGTAACTCTTTGATGAGTGTTTTTTTCCCCTAGAATCCTTGTGTCAATTCAAATTAAATGTGCTCTTTCTAAGAAAATAGTAGACTAATCTTCTTTGGCACTTTATAAAAAGCCCCAAAAGCAAAATAAAAGATTATTAAAGTTTTCTATACCTTTTGATTTCAGTACTACTACTGCTCATGAAAGTTCCAAGAAGTGGAAGAAGTGATGAGAACTCAATTGTCCACTAACTTGATCAGTCCAAAACTTACCACTATACCAGTAGCAGTCATAACTAGTCAGGTAAGAGCACTAATCACTAATCAGGAATCAGTAGGACTATTAGTACTTTATTTAATATTCCCATTACTATTTTCCAGATGCTGATTTGGTTATATATAGGTAGTACATTTTTTTTGATAATAATTATGCTAAATGTCTAACCTTCTAACAATAACATCGCTGGGACATCAGAACGTTGTTCATTTCGTCGACCCCATATTCTCTCTCTCTCTCTCACCCATAACATGCATGTTCATCACTTAT